>JAGFVP010000479.1:0-14081 GCA_021031095.1 Bathelium albidoporum
TCAGGGAAGTACGGGTGCTGGTGGTGGTAGTGGCGGGGCGGCGGGGGGCAGTGGCGTAGGGATTGGAGCGGCGATGTCGTCGGGTCAGGGGCAGCAGCAACAACAAGCAAGTACGGCAGGGAACTCGAGTGCGGGTTCTGCGGGTGGTAGTGTGGTGGAGGAAGGGCGGGCAAATTCTTTGTCAAGTGTGCCAGACCGGACGTCTACCGTCAGCCCATTCAGTCGCTTCTCCGGGCGCGCGGCGATTCCCGCTTGGCAGATGGAGGCAGCTAAGAAGAACCAGGAGGGTGCAGAGAAAAAGGACACATCAGAGAGTGGCACCATGGCGGAGCCGATAGCATCGTAAGCACACCTGTATTCGAATGAGGGTTCCCTCGATCTTGTAAGCCAAGGGATACCGACATTTCTTTTGGTGTTTGCAATGTACTTATTTACATCGATCATGAACACTTCCCGTATTTCCATCCATTCTTCAACCCCTGCATCCGTCCTCCAAGTTTACCTCCTGAACCTTGCCAACTCATCCTCCGGCAATTCATCCACTTTCTTCAGAGCCTCCTCGAACCTTTTCCAAAGTTCCTTACCCAGTCCTGTCGACCTCCATTTGCCTTTCAGTCGCGGTCGTGGAAACTCGTCCAGGCCTCTGACAGGACATTCCAACGTGCCCGGTCCAAAAGGGCGATCGCCGACTGCGCAACCAAGCCGCAAAACGCATTCGGGCGACATCCACTTCACTATCCTGATCAAGTACTCCGCCACTGTTTCCCACAAGAAATCCTGCACGAAATCCGCGTCCTTCACCTTCAACGACCTCATGCGTCCCGCCATTACCTCCCGAAAGTAGTCCGAGACCTTCATCTCCTTTCCATACGTAAACCACAATTCAATCGACAGCGTCTCCAATAGTGGCGTGGCCGCCACAATGAAACCAATGTCCGTTTGCGAGCTCCAGCAGGCGTCGGAAATCCAGGTAACCGAGAGAGTCAATTGGGTGATTTGGTTTAGAAGCCCCTTGTCCTTTCGAAGAACGGGTCGTATCGGTCCGAGTAGTGGATCACAGAATTGTTCGTCCTTGGAGACGTCGGTGACACAAAAGGTGGCTTTTCGATCCGTTTCGTTCTTGACTTCCCGGTTGATGGTTTGGCAGGTCAGACGGAGGTTGGTGAGAGGGCGGAATGGATCAGGTTGAGAGTTGAGGACGATCGGGTTATCGTTGAAGTATCCGGTGTAGACTTGGAGCCTTAGCTCTGAAGGTAGGTTGAGAAAGGAGAAAGCCATTTTGCTATGTTGGTTTGGTTGAAACTGGTTTCAATGCGTTGAATGGAATGAAAAGATTTGCAGGTGATGTATGGTTTCGGTCGGGTCTGAAAAAGATGGAGGTCTGATCTGGGGCCTGGGCCAGTTCAAGTACTGCTTAAAATGGAGAGTATTCAGAGGACCTTGAGGAGCACTTAGAGGATTATGAGGAGTTCTCAGGCAACCATGGTAAGGTGCCAACCCAATAAAACTAGGTCCTCAACTCTTATCAGGTTACATGCGAGAACAAGCTTCCAGTGGTATTGCATTAGTAGGTCTGGCACAAAACGGACAACCAATACGCAAGACTTTCACGTGTAGACAAATGGCAGAATGAAAAGTTTTCCACGAAGAAAAAGCAACACCCACGATGAATTTCTCTTGCTTGCAGCTAATGTACAATTAGAGTTCATAGCTAATTACTAAAGTCGTAAAAGAGTATCAATCCCTTGTAAAAGACCGGTCAGAGCAAGAGAGTAGAGTTTGAAAGAGACTAATGAAGAGCTGTAAGCAAAGATTTCCCTATCATCTTCGCTTCCGCCCTGCTCTACTCACGTTGGTGTCCTGTTCAAGCTTCACTCACAAATTGCAGATGAGAAATCAATGAGAGGCAGGACTGCTAAAACAGCTCTCTGTGATTGCGGGCAGCAGGAGCAAACACCTAAGCCTTGGTTTTGCGACCGCGCTTAGCCTTTGGCGCCGCCTCAGCAGCGTCGAGATCGTCTCCACCATCCTCATTGCTAACCTTCTTCGACGCCTTGCCCCGAGCTTTCTTAGTCGGTGGAGCCTCTGCCGGTTCCGCCTCTCCCTCGCCTCCATTCTCATCAACGTCTTCAGGGGTCGATGCTTCATTCTTGGCCTTGCCTTTCTTTCCACGTGGCTTCTTGGCTGGAACTTCATCACCAGCTTCGTCATCATCAGCGACTTGAGCTTTGGGGCGGCCACGAACTTTCTTGGTGTTTGCAGCTTCGGTAGATTTTCCCTCGGTCTTGGGGCGGCCTCTCGCTTTCTTTGCTGGTTCATTCACTTCGTCTCCGTCCCCAGTCTCGGATTCGGTATGCTTAGGGCGGCCGCGAGACTTTTTGGCGGGTGGTGCAGCCGCTTCATCATCATCGTCCTCCTTCTTGGGCTTGGCGCGCTTCTTCCCGCCTTTGATGGGAGAGTCGGGAACCCCTTCGTCAATGTCATCGTTCTCATCGTCACCTTTCTTCTATAAGAGCCGGTTAGTCTGCACACACAATGAGGAGAGGAAACAAGGCGGGAGCTCAAAGCAAACATCCTGCAACAAATCGGTGCGCACCTGCAGTAGTAGGCATGGACTTGTAAGAAGAAGCATGTCGCTTTTTCTCTTACCTTCGACTTCTTGGCAACTGGACTCTTAAGACCCTTTGCACCGACTACATTCTGGGATGGATCCTGTGAAAAATGAGCATTGACTATTATCCTTGGAATGCTGATGCGTACGTGCTGCCAATCTTCGTCATCAACATGACCCTGCTCAATGGCACGCTTGATCTTGTCTTGAAATTCGGAAGGAAGCTCATCCAAACCATCAATCAATTCATAGTCACCATCAATAGCTTCTTGAATATTTAAAAGAACTTGTGGAGTGACACAACCCCTGAGAGTGGGAAATAAGTAAGGGCGCCATGTAAAAAGGACTACATGGTGGAATACTTACCAGTGGCGCCATTTGAAGCTTCCGATATCGTTAAATGTGACCCAGGCGCCCATGCGAAGCTCGCCCTTCCCGATTTTGACTTTTTCTTTCTTGTGATCTCCGACATTGCAAACGGCACGCCCAGTGCTGGCAAGCTCTGTAAAAATACATGATAAGCAACATGCAGACGTCGGAGTCAAAACTCCTAACATGAATGCAGATACAAAAATCAAGGAAATCCGACGGGGCCATTCAAACGTACCGAATCGATAGGAAGGCATTTTGGCAAGACTGCTGTCAAACCTGATGCCAACACACTGCGAGCGCCGCACGGCGT
This sequence comes from Bathelium albidoporum, assembly GCA_021031095.1. Taxonomy (NCBI): domain Eukaryota; kingdom Fungi; phylum Ascomycota; class Dothideomycetes; order Trypetheliales; family Trypetheliaceae; genus Bathelium; species Bathelium albidoporum. The sequence goes on from JAGFVP010000479.1 coordinate 3,294, forward strand.
AGCTTGGCCTAGGCTGTATTGGCGGGAAGTTGCAGAGCGTAAAAAGTCAAGTACTGTTGTATCCGTAGTAGACTTATGACACACGAAGTTGCTCTTTGAAGAGCAAATAAAAAGCACCGAAATCCAGTAAGTTATGGAAAGGTTAGGTGTCAAAGTGAAGCTCCAGGCGGCAAGCGCTAGAGCTAAACAACAGCTCGTCGCGTACAGCTTTGGCGGACGTGTCTCGCTTACAGAGCTGTAAACGGCTAGCCTCTTCGTACGCTTGTCAACGTCATTCATATTTTTTTTCTGCCTCTCATCCATCTCGTGCTACGTGAAGTTTGTGTCATTCTCTCTTTTTCTACCATGATCTGATGGTTACTTGCTTTCGGCAAAATTACAATCTACAGCGCCTTCACATTGTGTCCTCAACGGTGAAAGTCGAAACCGCCAGGACACTGTCGACGTCTTCTGCAACTAGATTCAATCGTCGTGTTCCGCATCGCCTGTTTTCGCACAGCTTACGCAGGTATGGTGCTGAACATGACCAAGAGACAAGCTTTCACAGAGTTCGGAGTCAAAAAAGCGAACAGCGAGCAGCTGCCTATGAAGGTTTCCTCCCTGAAACCTGCATTCCTCGGGCTCCAGATAATCCGGACGCCTGGCTGAGCGTCATCGAACCCATCCTCCCCAGATATTTGCGAGAATCCGAACAAGACTTCATCAAAGAAACCACATTTACCGAATACTTGCCTCAGATACTGGTTCGGGCAAGGAGGGCTCACCATGTCGATATCTTGAGTCACCTGGGCCTGGAAAAGGGAAGGTGGCGAGCTGTCGTGTGGCTGGTGAAGAATGTCATTGATCGGACGTCTCCTACAGAAATCATCCCAGAACAAGGATTGAACTCCTCTGATATTCGATGGTGCTTTCAGGACCGGAGTCACGAAACGAGATCATCTGTTGAACCGTCAGAAGATCCCACTAAGCTTAATCAGCCATGGCCTTCCAAAGCAACTTTGGGAGAGATCTCGAGCTCACACATCTGGTTCGAGTCCACTGGAAGACAGTGTCATGTGAAGGCTGGGTCTTTAGACAAAGAAACAGAAAGAAATGACGCAGCAGATACTGGCCTTCACATGCTTCACAAAGTCGCGCTGGGTCAGATCTGGCGGAGTCTGGGCAGCATGGTCCTCGCTGCCGCCGAAGAGCCAGATGCTAGTAAGAGCTCAATCATGCCACACGTATTGCAGATGATTGCCCATTTGCATCACACGGGCATCATAGCAGATGCTGTCTACGAGTATGCATCAACACTGGATGATTATGTTTTGAAGCAACCACCGATACTCCATCTCTTTTCCTCCCGAATCCTTACTGCTCTTTCAGATGCAGTCTGGCAGGCTCATGAGTTACAAGTAATGGAAGAAAAAAGAGCAAGTGGTGCTCAGTACACCTTCCTTGGGTATGAAATCCCAGGCTCACGGTTTCGCGTTCGACGGGCCACAATCTCCCCCGAGCTTTGGCTTGAGTTCATACTGTGGTCGTGTTTACATGGAGGTTGGCTCGAGGATGGCTATGCCATTCTTGAGACAGTCTATTGGACAAGGAAAGAAAAACGTCCATGGACCTTGTTTAGTTGGCAGAATATTCTTGCTCAACACAAGTTTACCGACGATCCGCCGATCCAATATTCTACATTTGGCATGTTGATGGGTACGCCGATCCCAAAAGTTCCAAAACACAAGCCTGAGGAAGGAGATGTCAGCGTTAAGCGAACAATCTCCAACGAAGTCGTGGTTGCTTACATCGATGCTTTTCTGAGTGTCTTTCGCGTTGGCGTTGGCAAGCGCGGGATGCCGGCGGGGTTGATTATTCACAATGTTGCAATTCTCAAGGCCTGGTTATATTTGAACGAAATGAGTCTACCGTCAGCATCATGGGACGCTCTGATCATTCGTATTGTTGAATCTCGAGGCATCGATGTAGATCAAGATCCTGGCGTCCTCGAGCGTCTTCTCGGAAGAATTGGCACGGAATATGGCGAGGATTACCGCGCGAAAAATACACGAACAGTTAACTTTGAGCATCCAGAAAGTCCGACCTATGTTTTTGATGGTACTGCCGCAGTTCTGGGGTTATACCACCGGGCTTTGCGTGCTTTCATTCGGCGTGGCGATGTAGACGGAGCCTTCACAATTTTCGTGCGTCTCCAAGATTACACCGACCGCAACAAAGAACGATCAATCAAGAAGTTTGTGAAAATACGGAATAAAAAGCCATCAAATTTCTTCGATCAGTGGGTATCCGTATCGACTAGCCCAGCTCCTGATAGTTCAGATGTGCTTAGCAACATGATCAGCGACTTTGACCAGGACAATATCGGGATTGATTATCCAGCATTTTTTATCAGATTACCAAGCCCATTGGCTGGATCTCTCCTCGATCTAATCACCGCGTCAGAAACGTTCGATTTTGGCAGATATCTGATCTCTTCCCAGGATATTGACGGACCGACCATTCAGCCATCCACATACAGCGATCCCACTCTGGCGGGCCCTCTTATACGCTTCGCAACCGCATCGCAAGACCATCAGCTTTTCCTCAAAATCATGAATGCTCTTCGCGCCAGCCAGAGTGCGACAGAGAACCAAGAAAGGTCCGAAAGCTCCAGCGACTTCTTACCGGAACCAGTCATTTTATCATTCTTAGAAAACCAGATCCGGAATCGGAAATGGGAGGCTGTAGAGAGCTTGCTTGATCATGTCCGGGATACGGAAGACCTTGCCTGGAATCATTATCAGCTGGCTTATTTGGCGCGGGAAATACTCTTCCATCGAGCTAATCTGTCCGCTGTAATGGACTCTTCCGACACCTCCCGCCTTCGAATCAAACCCGACGAGGATCTAAAATATGAAGATGAAGACACACGTTCTCTTGCGTATGCATTGCGGATCTTCCTTCACCTTATCTTTGGCCGCTGGAACAAAGACAAGAAATTGGGATCACCACTTACGAATCCATGGTTGAGAACACTGGTAGGGCTCCTCGCAGATCTGGGATCAGAATGGACAGTACTGGCGTCAGATCTGTTGGAGCTCAAGCCCAACGAAGAGATATTTTTGCCGGTGTCATTGTTTAATCTCATTCTTGACGGCGTCGTTTATCGCTGGGGACCAACGGCAGGAATAAAATTGGTGGAGAAGTGGTGCGGGAAATTCAAGGTGACGAGTTTGCTTCCAGTGTCAGACAAAAGGCACGATTCAAACACCAGAGTCGAAATACAACAGATAGATCCGCATGATTCCGAGGAGCTTGACGTAGGGCAGCCGAAGACTCCTCCAGATGAGCACTTGGAGTATGGCAAGATGTTTAGCCTGCCTGATGAGACCCACGGAAATGCAGAGCGGAAGCAAGATCAGGACACAGATGCCGAGAAGCATGTGGCACGCGAGCTGGACGCTGCTCAAAATGAGATCAACGGAAATGCGGAGCGGAAGCAAGAACAGGGCGCAGATTCCGAGAAGATTATGGCATGGGACCCGAATGTTCCTTCAATTGAGCACTTGGAGTATGGCGAGATAAACGTTCCGCCTACCGAGATCGACGGAGGAGTGGGCTGGAAGGGAAAATGGGACGCCGACAACACAGTGGCAAATGAAAGACGACGTGATGACGATTTGATTCGAGGAGCGGGCGTGCCTTCTATGGCCTGGAAACGTCCGAGCAGGTCGGAAGAATTAACCAAGGAACCTGTGAGAGTATTAGTGTTTCATAGAGGGAGTGTTGGTAGAGGGAGTGTCAGGGAAATCACCTTCACGAAGAAGGGGCAATCTCCCAATGCTATAACATTGAAGATTTTGCTCACTGGTGCGCTCAGGGATTGGCGGGAGATGGAGCGCAGACAACAGGAGACTGGTGCTACTGAAGCGGATACCGAGACGGAACTTGGTGCAGCTTTTGAATGGATTAAGCGTTCCTACTTGAAACTTGGTCTCAAGGAGCAGCAAATTAAAGCCAAAATGAGAGATGATGTCTAACATATTCTCAGTATTGATGATACCCAAATTGCTTATGCTCGACAAAGTCGGCCCTTTTGATGTAAATGAATTCATAGCCAAGGCTAATTTACAAGACTCTCCCAACCTGGCATTGTGTTGTGGTGTGGTTTTTGGGTTTGTCGTCCGTACAAGCCAAGTATTTGAGACTCAAAGTTACATGGGTCGCCTACACGATATCAATTAATTTCAACAGCCCATCGATGAGTAGTAGGCATTTCAAGATGTCATTCAAGAGGAGTTCTTTTATCCCCACATATTGCCTGAAATCGATTTTTTGAGAATCATCCCCAGCAGGAATTTGTATGCATTAGATGAATTTCGGCTACGAAATGTTACAGAAACGTTGTCCAGCCCAAAAATAACATTCGTAAACCCAGTTGGACAGAAAGATTCCAAGATCTACGATCTCGGCCGAGGACGATGCTTTCTTTTCCGTATGTTGTGTGACCAGCCATTTTACCCGATAACTTTTTTTTCATCTGCCCCTCACTAGGTTTGACGAGCGCCCCCAACGGGGCGTCTGTGTCGACCTCGTATAGCCAAAGTAAAGGATTCAGAAGCTTTCTGACATATCAGAAACATAATCTCTTTGACGACGCCACAACCGTCCTCTAGTTGACCGGCCAGATTCGCGTGGGGCCCGCAGCTAAGGCTGACTGCTCGCAAACTGACATACAGCGCGAAGGAAGTCGGGAGAGAGATACCGGGGATCATGTACACTGACACACATGCCACTACTGCTGCAGCCGCGACGAGCCGCATGGGGTAGCGCAGCAGGCCGTGCGCGTTTTGCCAGGCAATTCATGCAGCGTCAGCACACCGCCGCCCGCTGGCCATCGGCATGCGCTGGCAAATCGATGAGCTCAGGGGGGGCCAAGGAGGGGGGGGGGGCAGGCAAGAGGCCTTTTTCGAACAGAGGGTTCGCTGGCTCGCCAACAACGGAGCGCGGCGAATGATTTACGCAGGCCGTTGTATGGCGGAAATTTACAAGGGAACTAGCGTCGGACGCGCCAACGGTCAAGTTTGGTACGGAGCAGGCGCCTCGTCAAAGTCGATTTGATCATGACGGTCATGGTTTGTTGTAGCAGCAGGGATGTGCTTGGTAGGGTCTCGCCTCGGGAAGGCGATTGGTGGTGGATCGTTGGTGTTTCTCCAGGCGCATGATGGTGAGAAAAAAAAGTATAGTCGCGCCAGAGGATGCCTTGCGTGAGGAGACATGGGGGTTGGGGGGCAAAGACAGCTGAACATGACGGAGAGCCTGAGTGCAAGTACGCAACCAGGTAGGGGCTCGGGAGGTGGATTGCAAGATAGACAGAGGAGATATCTTAGGTGGGTAGGCAGTGCTTTTGCTCTCGTGCCTGGGTTCCTGTCTGGATGGGAGCTATGATGGAATGGTCGAGTGTATGGGAAGTCGGTGTGAAGGGGCCAATCAGCGGGGCGGGATGCCCCACCATGGTTTCGCTAGCGCGGCTGCCTCATGGAGCAGTCAAGTTTTGCGCCCGCCCGCTCCTTCCTCTTCTCTTCCTCTCCACCATACCACTCACCATCCAAGACGAAGAAGTCGCACTACCACTGTCAAAGGTTACCATCAAGCTCTCTCCTACCCCTTCGTCGAGAAACATGCCTCAGGCCGTCTGTGAGCTGTAACGTCCCACTGGAGGGCCCTCCGTCGCGGGGTGCCCTCCAGTCTGGTCAGCCCACCGAGTTTCCAAGATCCACACGACGAACGTATTCTTTTGACTGCAAGAAGTCAGTGCCTTCGAACAGTCCTCCGCCTGAGCAAAAGAACGAACCGGCGCTCGACCCCCTTTCGCAGCGCGTGTTCATCCAATTAGTGTTTCATCCGTCCATCAAACCCCGTACGGCGACGAAGAAGAGGCTCGATTGCTTACCTCCTAACGGACCAGCGCCTTTTCGAGCCTGACCAGAAATACAAACTTGCCTCACTCGCATCGCTCTGGCTGCCGTCCATCGTCCATCCCCCTCTCCTCACGGATCACATCTCTACCTCGCATTCGCGATAGACTTTATACTAGGACCCACTTTCATCCGGCAAACACCCGTATACGTGACACTCATTTCCAATGTCGGGCACCGTACCACTCCTTTCGCACGGCGCCCCGGCCCTTGCCATCACCACCCATGACAGTCGCCCTCTCCGATCACATGATTTGGAAACCTCGTCGCACCGTGCAAAGAAACGGTCTCCTTCTCCCAATGCCATCAACGCCAACAAAACAACACATGAAAGACCCGTTCCGGCCAGTGCCCATTCCATTGACGAAGCTGGCGATGCGGACGCTGGCGAGGATACCGACGACGACGAGGATGACGATAATTCGAGTGCAAACCACGCAGATGGCAAGGAGCCGAAAGCCCAGGCCCCGCTCCACAGCTTTGGTCTCAATGAAACTCCCACTACTTTTTCACGAGCTCAAGCTGCTACGGCAGGCTTGCAACATGCTCTTAAATCCGCGGCAGACCAACAGCGTGGAGTGGGGCCCCGCCACGACCCACCAACTGATCATGTTGACTCGTTACCCGCGAGAAAACGATCTTTTAGTCAACTCACTCCCACTACACGGCAAGGAAGCAACTCGTCGCAAACAATGGATCACGACGAGCCTCATCGCAAGAAGATCTATAGGGAACCAGGCAGTAATAATTCCGCTCTGGACGTTACCCATGACCATGATGAGTATACGGATGAGGACGACGACAACTACGATGCTGATATTGAAATGCTACAACGCGCAACTACATGTGAGGAAGATAACGCTTTTGTTGACGACGACGACTATGACGGTCTCAATGCTGTTAGTGACACCGACGAAGGCCATGGTGTGAGGCGTATCGAAACTCTGAATATCCAAGCAGCAACCGCAGACGACTCGGACTCGGAAATTGATTCTGACTTTGGCACTCCCAAAGGCCCAGTCAAACTCAACACCATCTTCGATGTCTTTGGATCCGAATTTCATGGCATGGAGGACGTCGACAATCCAAATAACCTGTCTTTATTCTCTCAGCAAGATGACCTTCTGGATAATCTGACTTCAATGTCACATAGGCGCAATGAGTCTGATGGTAGTGCACGCAAAGTACGCTTTGAAGACGAAGTGAATGGCAGCAGCCAAGCAAGCTCCACTGGTTCCTCTGAAATTCGCAACGAATTTCCAGATATTTTACTCTCGCAAGACCGTCTCGACGCACCGCCATTTCCCAGAGGACCAGTCGGCATGAACGGCTCTGCCCGCGGTCACCTGAGCCCAGGCGGTAGTGATGGCTCATATTGGGACTATACTGATGGCTACTTTCAGCCCGAAAATGTCCACATGTCGGATTCTTCAGAGAGCTCGCCAGGCTCAAGCGGTTACGAGTGTATGTTTTGTAGTACTACAAAAGGTGTTTCCCGAGTTAATTCATCATCTAGCCGAGCATTCCTATACTTCCGAAGGGGAAACCACCGACGATGAGCTGTTCGTTCCCACCACTATCAGTCGACCAGACTCGCTCCTTCACGAACCTTCCACTCCCTCAAGGCAACGAAGGCGGGCTGTACGTCGACTAAGCGACTCACCTAGTAGCCAAACAAGTGACACTGTTTCACCGGGGCGTTCTTATCCAAAGCTACCACCTCGTGGAACATTCCGAGTCAATATTCACCATCGCGTCTCCATGACAGACTGGACAGGCACCAAGACGCTCATGTACAATATGGGGGACCCGAAATGTACCTGCAACTCTGAACGCAACTGCATAAATGGCAAACCCAAGCAAGCCACCAATGCTGTTGTACCAATACTTCAAACTCCAAATACTCCTGCAGAATCGATGAACATGACTTTCAACAATTTGGTTGATGACACACCAATCGGCACATTTCAAGGCGAAATACTCGGACCCTTTGAAGCGTTCTTCCCTTTCTACAACGTCGAAGCAGATGGTACTGTATCCCAAGATCAACTCGACCCCTACGAAGACGACGACGTTGACCTTGACGAAAGCGAAATGGACCTTGACATCGATAACTTCATTACTTATAGCAGCGATGATTCTGAAGATGAGGATATGGAAGGCGCACCTACGCTCCAAAGCCCCACTACCAGCGAGCAGGAGCACACAGAATCCGATCATGCAACCGGACAAGACAATTGGTTCCAAAGCTACGATAGCAATACCATCACCTCTTTCCGCCGAAACCACGACCGTGCTCAACAAGTCTCCCGCATGCCTGAACACCCCATTCTCCGCAATTCAGACCATCTCGCCAACGCGTACCGTCAGGGTCGAGCCGCCGCGGCGGATTCCCTCATCACGCCCCCGCGCCGCCGTCGAGGCAACCGCAGCATTAACTCCGTCATGCTGCACACTTGAAGCCCCTTCATACCTTTTCGCGTCTCAATCAAGGTGGATACGTCTCTCAAATCCAGCTCCTCTCTCCTTTCCCACGCTCGCGTCCTGCACGGAGCTTGTTGCCAGGTCACCACCGCTTGCACCCTACTAATAACTCGCTCGCTTACGACCTTACGAGGCTACGGCAAATAGAGCATGCCAGCAGGACCGGTCTGGAGTTTAGACATTGCGTTTGTGATGCCACTCTGATCTGGACGTAAAAGTATTTGACTTTCTTGACTTCACAAGTATTACGTTGATGGTGGAGTTCGGGATACCCAGTTGTGCAATGGCTTTCTTTCTCCTTGCTCTTACCTGTTTTTGACGTCTTGTTATGTGATATTTTTGGTTGGATTTACTTTCTCCTTTCTTGTGCTTGCTTCTCCTGTCCCCTGGCTTTTCCTTGTCATGTCCATATTGCATTCGTGGTGCGGAATGACCTCGACTCGAATGCCATTACGTGACCTTGTGCTGTCCCCTTGACCATTTCGATGCACACTTTTTCTTTCTCGGTGATACCTGGCGGTCTTTTACCTTTAATTAAGGCTTAAAAGTTTGATGGATGGTCCGACTAGATGTAGATCTGGGATGAAGACAAAAGTGATAGCTTTTCTTTGTGTGTCTTTGTCTCGTCTGGGTTTGAGTTGATCAACAGTCCGGCTTGTGGTGCGCTTGGGCAACAAGCGAGGGCGTCTACGCCATGATCTAGGCAGTCGTCAGTGGACTCTGTAGAACTCAATGCATACCGTTTAAGTTAAACATCCCTGTTAGGCCTTTTGCAATCGAGTAATGCATATATTGGTGATCTCGTGAATACTGCGTATTATCACCACAAGAGAACTCAACTATACATATAGAGCAACAACCAACTTCTGACATGAGTCATATCTGGTCGAATAACAATACAGAAAACCTCCGCTGTTGCCGACAAGCCAGATTATTTGCAACGTTGCTGCGGTCAGAGCAGCCTAGAAATGCCCACTCACTGTAAGCGTTCCTGTCTTCGTAATCAGATATTCTTCGACTGCAACATCCTTGCCCGATTCCTTGCCGTATCCCGAATCTTTGATACCACCAAATGGACTTTCGGCTGCGGATTGGTTTCCTACATTGACAATTAGCTTTCCCAACCACGTCACATGACCAGGCCAGCCAAAAGATTCCCAGTTGGAACACATGGAGCAAACCTACCTGTGTTCAAGCCGATCATACCTGCCTCCAGATTCTCAAACATTCGCCACAGCCGGTCCACGTCCTGCGTGAAGACATAGCTCGCAAGCCCCATACTCGTCGCATTGGCCAACTGCGTCGCCTCCTCTTCCGTCCGGAACGCATACAGCGCGCACAGCGGCCCAAACGTCTCCTCCTGGCTCACCAGCATCTCGTCCGTCATGTCGCTCAGAACGGTGGGTTCGTAGAAATACCCATTCTGGGTCTGCGCATCCGCCCCGCCTCCCGCGCCCTTCTGCCCGCCCATCAGCACGCGCGCCCCGCGCTCCCGCGCGTCCTCCACCTGCCGCGCCACCTTCTCCACCCCGCGGTCCGTCGTCAGCGGGCCCATGCCCGTCCCCTCCGTCGCGCCGTGCCCGACCTTCAGCTCGCGCGTCTTGCGCACCAGCAGCTCCTCGAACGTGCCCAGGATGCCCGCCTCGACGTACACCCGGTTCGCCGTGATGCAGGCCTGCCCCGCGTGCCGCCACTTCAGCGCCATCAGCTGCGCGAGCGCCTTGTCCAGGTCCGCGTCGGCGAACACGACGAAGGGGCAGTTGCCGCCGAGCTCGAGCGTGCACTTCTTGGGGCCCGCCTTCGCGCAGTGCTGCGCCACGAGCCGGCCCACGCGCGTCGATCCCGTGAACGAGACCTTCGCCGTCAGGCGGTGCGCGCACAGCGCCTCGCTGAGCCCCGGGGTAGTATCCAGGTCGGCGGTCAGCACGTTCAGCGCACCCCGGGGAAACCCCGCGCGCTTCGCCAGCTCCGCCAGGACGAGCACGCTCAGCGGCGACTCTGGGCTGGGCTTGACGAGCATGGTGCAGCCGGCGGCGAGGGCGGCGCCGGCCTTGCGCAGCACCATGGCGACGGGGAAGTTCCAGGGGACGAGGGCGACGCTGACGCCGACGGGCTGGCGCAGCGTCAGGATGCGGCGTGACGGCGCGGAGGCGGCGCTCAGCGTGCCGCTGATGCGGTCGGCCTCGCCCGAGAACCACCAGGTGAAGCCGAGGGCGTAGTCGAGTTCGCCGCGGGCTTCGGTGAGGGGCTTGCCAGTTTCGTAGGTGATGATGGTGGCTATGAGGGCGGAGAAGTGGGGGTTAGTGAGGAAGGGTGGCGGTCGAGGAAAGGGGGAGGGGTCAATGGG
>JAGFVP010000047.1:0-137266 GCA_021031095.1 Bathelium albidoporum
CAACAATATCCCCCGCATGCCCCGCCGCCCATTTCACCACCGCCTCAACCAGCTCCCTCCCCAGCCCTCGGCCGCGAAACGGCGCGGACGTGCATAGCCTGCTAATCTTGCAGAACGGCTCCAGCGGCAGCGGCGCGGCCGTGTACGGGTCCGGCGCGTGCGGCGGCGGCACCAGCCGAATCGTTGCGGCCGGGATGCGCGTTGACCCCGTCGTAGTGGTGGGGGCGCTGTCGCTGGAGACGGAGGCGTAGACGACCCAGTGGAAGGAGCGGGCGTCGTCGGGCTCGAATTCGGCAGCGAGCGGGACGGATTGCTCGGAAACGAAGACGGCGGTGCGGACGGTCATGGCGTCGACGAAGGTGCGGGGGAGGGCGGGGGCGGAGGAGTGAGAGGGTGGGCTCCACTGCTGGGAGGGGGGGACATTGGGGTCCCAGAGGGAGAGGAGGGAGGGGCCGGGGGCGGGTTGGAAGGCGATGAAGGGAGCGGACATGGTGAGGGATGGAGAAGAGATGCTCAGGTGGGGAATCAAGAAAGTGATGGAATGGAGCAGTCTTCAGATTCGGTAGATGGTTCGAAAGTTTCGTTTAAGGTGCTTTTCTGTGTTTTTGTATTCCTCCTAGTTTCAGATGGAACGCAAAAAGAGAGGGTCGTTTAAATGTCATTATGAATATTTGAGAAGAACAAACAAACAATTGAAATCAGCTTTATCGGCTGCATTCTTATGATAATCTTGGCCAGGAAATGCTTACTAGGTACATCAATCTATCTACCTTGGAGGTGGATACTGATACTGATGATGGCGGGTGGCAATTTTCGAGCTGTTCCAACGGAAGTACATAGGATACACTCGGCGAATCATCGTGAAGTTCTTGAAGCGAATTTCACATTTGCAGCGATAATTATTTTTAGAGTAATATGTGGGTTTCAATTTGTTATACGAAGTTAGACTTTCGATGCTCGACATTCGAGCCATTGTTGTAGGAAATGAAGCCAAGTTGCCAATCTATTCTATTCCAACCCGTGGTATAGGAGAAGAGCGCTTAATAGCACGATGCCAACAGCGCCTCGGAAAAAACGCCCGCTCATGAATGGCCAATCACCGATGAAGATCCTTAGACTTTTTACGGTCAAGACGTCTGTTTACGCTTCCCAGGACAACTTTGAGAATTCCATCCCCGTTAAGCTCGCCGCCCTGTTCACCCCGGAAACTCGTCGTGTCCACGATATCTCTGAGCTCATCGTCGCCAGCAATTTCAGCCAATTCGTCATCGAGCTGGTCAAGGTGCTTCTTTGCTTCCGGATCCCTTCCAACTTGGAAGAATTGGATCCCGACCTGCCACGCTGGCGCATCTAGCTTGTCAAGCTTCTTGGCAGCGCTGATGATGGGGCTCTCGACATCGTCCGAGGGCTCGCCATCGGTGATGACGATGATGTTCAGCGGCTTGGTAGCGTTGGGGCTGCGCTCGTATTTTCGGAGATAGGTCTTTAGAATATGGCTCAGGCGTTGGCCAGTTGGCGTACTTCCACCTGGCTTGACTTGGCTGAAAATCTCCTTGACCGTGGATGAAGATGTCACATTATGGTAGAATGGGCTGTCGGGGTGGTTGAGGAAAAAGATATCGACACCATCGGCATCGTGCGACGTGCAGATTGGCGTAATGGACTCAAGCGCGCATGAGGTTTCTCTCCATCGCGCGCCAGCCATGCTTCCCGAATCATCGACAACGAGACAGGTGTCAAAACTTGAGAGAAAGGCGTACGGATCATCATCGCCCGCTGCTGCAGGTGCCGTAGGTCCGGCTGTAGTCGCCGCGGCATATGATGGTGGGGGCTCTGTTGAAGGCGTCGTGAATGCGTTCATGCCCGGACGATCTGGAAAAGCATTAGTTGAGTTTGCGCTGGGGGGTGACTGAAGTGAGCAATTCCGCTCTAGTTGCCTACCTGGACGCCGAGTAGGTGGGGCAGCTGGACGTTCCGGGTGGGCACTCATGTCGCGCTGTCCTGCGAGGTCTTCTATTCTGAAGCTGCTCTGAGGCGATGTGGACTGTGGGCTTTTGCGACTAATTTTGCCCTTCAAACTACCAAAAAGGCCTTTGCTTCGTTCCATTGTATTGGAGCGGACAACGTGGTAGGGAGAGTGGAAGCCTGGAGCGGCGGGAAGTACGGTGACAGACATGGTGAATGATAACGAATCTGGGGCGTGACTTCTGCAAACGGTGAATGTTGCAAACGGTGACTTTTGGGCTGGGACCGATGGGTGTTGTGGAACACTGTGGAGCGTGATCTATGGAAACAAGGACGACTAAGAGGAAACCTGCCAAGTTCTTATATGCCTACATTCGTACTCTGTTTACAATGAAGTCAACAGTGTTGCCGAGTTCAATTCCGTACTGTGTGTACTGCCTTTATCGAATCTGCCTCGATATGACACGGTGTTTTGTTGCAGGCCAGACTCAAACTTCGCGTGTTGCTCCAGCCTGGAACGCTAAATTTTTGTGGCGGTGCACTGAGATCTCATTACCTATTGGCATTTCCCATTTCTAGGTTCGGTACCGACTTGCACAGCCCAGACCCACCTAGGAGAACTCAGAGCCAACCCCCTCCAACATAGCCGCACTGCATCGCCCAGCGACCAATTGCGACATCGATAAGCTTATTATTTCACCACCTCAGGTGCACTCCCGCGGCAAGCGAGGCGTCTATCGTCTGAAAAGCCTTGGCATCCGAACCGGACACTTGGGGCTGTCCGAAATTCCAAACTAATAAATTACGCCGGCAAGGCATACTTTCATCTAGTTTCGACTCCTCATTATCTGACTAGTTTCATCCCTGAGGATAGGTGATCACGATCTAACTAATCAGCAAGCTGTCCAGTCTCGCGATATTGCAGTAAACATGTCCTTCACCGGATGATCAGCCCTGCAAGGTCCCTTCCTGCCTTGAATTCTTGCTCGGCGCCAAAATGCTGGCCTTTTGTTTCTACTCCAGGCAAAGTCATCTCTGTGATGCTCCCAACACTCCGCGCATATTCCAACATCGTTTAAAGCGACTTCGATCGAATCGAGGATTGGTATTAAGCGGGATCGAAGCCCGCAGTGTGTGTGATTATTATCGATTTGATATGATGGACACTGTTTCAGGGTACCAATGAGCTGGTAAATATCTCCGGAGTAGACTTGCGGTGAGACATCAACGTCGTAAATGATGCTTTGTAGGCGCATTAAGTTGACACGCGAGAAAAACCGCAACATCTCACCCAGCTGAAAGGCGTCACACTGGGGTGAAGAATCGTAGCCGAGTTTGCACTGGCGCTCACGCGAAGTATAGAGCTCTAGGAAATGGGTTTGAAGTGAGCTCAATGTATCAAGAACACATTCTCGACGGAATTGAAGCTCCTCTGCATGAAGTGTGAGACAATGTTGCAAGTACGTTGAGACTTATGCCTTACCTTCGATGCTTTGAGGCAGGTTCCACCAACAAGCAGTTTTGCCGTCTCGGGTTTCAGTTGCCCACCGCTCAGAGCCTCGAGTTATGAGCCGGAGGCTTGCAGACGTGATCCAAGGCTCATGATTCAGAAGAGCGCCGACATAGAATCTCTGTCGTAGTCTTTCCTCTGAAAGCTTTGGTTCTGGTGTATCTTTGGTTGCGCGCAGCAACTTGCGTTTTCTTACGTACTCGGTAAAATAAGGAAGAGCATCAAACCGGTCTGCTACGACGGTAAGATTACTGATGTTTGGAAGAATGGATGCCTTGCCCTCCATGTCGCGACCGTGTAACGCATTTAGAAAATCTGCCATTAATGGTCCAATACTTTTTGAGATAGACACTCTGCCAATATCTTCCACAGCAATCTGTGGCAATTCCGAATCAGGAACATCCGCGATTGCATTGTATTCCCTTCGTATCTCTTCCAACCTCGTGTTGACCCCTTTTGCCTCTGCAAAGCGCCCGGAAAGCAATCGATCAAAGAACCGAGAGGATTGGCACAGCCGGCCCCTATCAACCCGATATGAAAACCGTTGGACAGTGTTCTTTTTCAGCTCATGACTAAAATGTAACAGCAAGTCGCCTCCATCCGCGATTATTGTTGTGGATCCCAGAATCTCGTCGCCTCTCGGCCTTGGGATAGGTGGCCCGTCCATGATTTGATTGAATTTTCTTGCCACTGGGACACAAAGTGCGCCGTAGGGCTGTGTCCAAAATGTATTCCAAATGGCGATCACACGCCACAGCAAAGTACTCTCATGGGTAAGGCCAAGCCATCGTGGAATCATAAACAAGGCGAAGAAGTCAAACGCTGAGCGTGGCGGGATGGAGTGTTCAAATGCCTAGCTTTTTGCATATCTAGCAGAAGTTCTTGCCCCCTCCCACCGCCTTCCGCGCTAAGAGGAAGCCAATCACAAAGCACGCTTATTCATTCCTGGCTTGGATAGATGCTGTGATGATTTGTCGCAAAGAGATTATTTGCTATACTATCTCAGACCTGATAACGATAAAGACAAGTCATAACGTTGAGGAACGCAAGGCGAAACAGCACGATTTTGTCTGACTTTTATAGCCTCACAGCTCCAAAATGGATAATCCTCTCGTCCGAGCGTATGAAAGGAACGAGCGTAATGGATCCACATAGCTTCGCCATCGGAATGGCCGGGAACGCAAGTCTGTGCAACGTCAGTTACCACGTCGCGTGCACTTAAACCTCGATCTCTCGGATGTTCGTGGAAGCGTGAACGTTGTTGACCGACTTTCCAACCTTCTCATCAGTCACCGTCTCGTCCGTACCGCTGCTCGAGTCACCGCCATACTCGTCGGCAGCTGCGTTGTTCCTTGGCTTCATCAAGGGCCAGCGGCCGTTCTTTTCGTTGAAGCGCATAACAACAAAGGCGATGATGACCACAATCCAGTACAAGTTGTACGACAGAACGGAGCCGTACGTGGCCGAATTTTGCCAGCCAAGGATAGCGTTGAAGATGCCCCAGCCACCTCCGCCATTCAATTCAGCGTTGCAGCACTGCAGCATCAGTCAGCCTTGATGGTGTGCTACGGGAACAGTGCCGCTCACGTTCACATGCCACACACTTTGCCGGATATCGTAGGACCCAGGCCCCGAGCCAACTTCGGAAGCGTCACCACCCACCACCTTGTTCCAAGCGTTGGTTTCAAAATACCACACACTCCTCGACAGTAGGCCGGCGGCGACAAGATAAAGGAAGCAAGTGGATACAATGAGGAAGATTTGGAGGGGAGCCACAGCTTGGCCCCTGCAGGTGCCAAATTAGTGTCAGAACATGGAATTATTGGAATGGCACGCACTTGTAAATGAGGTACCCTACGATGCAACCAGCGGCCAGACCGGTCACAACGGCCAAGGGAAACGAGGTAGCAGGCATACCCAAGCCCACGCCACCGATGAAGACGACTGCCTCGAGACCTTCTCGCAATGTGGTGATGAATGGGAGGAGAAACATGGCATATTTCTCTGTCCATTGCCGCAACATACCACTCGCGCTTCCTTTACGGATGTGTGTTGCTTCGAGTGCTTTGGCGAGCTTGACCCTCCACTTGTCTTGAAGCTTCGAGACACGCAACAAAGCGGCCCCCATAGCTGAGATAATGATGGCTGCGAGAAGGGCGAAGGCACCTTCCCAGATATCCTCTGTGTTGGCGAAATGATCAATGCCGAGAGTGTAAAAGACTCCGATGAAGGCTCCGCCGATGATGAGACAGATCAACAGTCCTGAAGCTATCCCACACCACACCTGTACGTGTCACTCAGCAAGGGCATCGCAGGTTTCACGGAGGGCACCTTACCTGTCTGACCAGTTTCTTGTACGTCTTTGCATCCTGATCTGGGCCGATCGTCTGCTTCAGAAAGGCAAGCAATACCGAGACTACGATACTGGTCTCCAGGCATTCTCGGAAGCAGATGAAAAAGACTGAGGTCTCGTCAAAGCAAGCACGAAAAACAGGAGTACAGCGCTGTCCTTACCTGGGACTGCAAATACATTGACCATCTTGGCTCAGTGTCTTCCCACGGTGCAATCGAGAAAGATTGTTACGAGGCAATCTGACTGATTGTGAAGATCTGATAATTCGAGGGAGATTGATAACCTTATTGTAACTTCCGTAACACGCTAAGCGGATGTGGTCAGCAACCGAGCACGGTGAGCTCGCTAGCAGGAACTCGGATGCCAAATGAAAAGGCCTCAAATTGTTCTGCGGGGCCTCGGCCAACCGATATCGGGAGCGATGTTCACAGCTGTCGCCAGTAATTACAGGCCGTAAAAATTGGAAAGGTAGATTGGTGGGCTGATTTCGCGCATATCATGCAATCCCTTGCATTTTCATTGCTCCGTGGCTTGATCACCACCCTCTTTTTTGCATTTTTTTTTTCAAGGCTATTCCACGTCCATTGCCAAGATTCCGCTATCCGCGGCCCACTGCCGTGTCATTGAATCGTGCAATTTCTCCTTCTTCCGGCTTGCGCCGTTTGCCAAGCTTTCTGTCCGCTCACCAATCTCCTAGCGTGCTCCCTCGCGTCGCCGTTGTCCTTATCAGATCCTAGATTATCTTCCATCAATCCTCACACAATCCACCTGGTCATCTATCCATCTTCTTAGCAGCTGCGTCTCTCCCACCATACAGCTGCGCTGGGATTGGGCCTGCCAAACACTCCTACCGAGGACTCCTCTCGACCGGCAGTCAGCACGTCGTCTACCCCACCTCGCTGAAGCCCTCGTACTCGGTTCCATTCAGCAGGCCATTGGCCCACATCGTGATACTCCACGCGGACGTTGCAGCTTGGCGTGATCTAAGCCCGGTCCATTTTTCTGACCCGTGCGATCCGCACAAAAAGCAAGTGCGTGAGCTTGCCCGAGCCATCTGATAGCCCGTCTTAGCGCTCTAGAGATCAATCTTATCAATCATATCAAGTATTGATTATCCTTTGACATTTGATTAACAGGCTTGCAGAGCCGTGGTCTCTGGATCGATCTGTCTGCATAGTTCACGAAACCCTCAGTTGACTTGTTCGCACCCCTTCTTCGCTGATCATGGCTCTTTCCTTGTCCAACTTCCTCTGCGTAGGCGTGCTGCTACTTCCATTTGGGTTGCTATCGCAGGCGGCGACTGTCACTTTTGATTGGAACATTACCTGGGTGACTGCAAACCCAGACGCAGCCTTCGACCGCCCTACGATTGGCATCAATGGGCAATGGCCTTTGCCTTTGCTCAACATCACGAAAGGCGACCGTGTAGTTGTCAACGTCAATAATCAGCTAGGAAATGAAAGCACCAGCATTCATTTCCACGGCCTCTTCCAAAATGGTACTACAGAGATGGATGGCCCCGTGGGAGTCAGCCAATGTGCGATTCCTCCTGGGTCATCTTTTACTTACAACTTCACTGTATGCCTCTCGAGATCTGGCGAAAAATCAAACCAGGCTGACGCACCCTCCTCAGGTCGACCAGCCAGGGTCATATTGGTATCATTCGCATCTGCGTGGCCAGTATCCTGATGGGCTTCGGGGTCCATTGGTTGTACACGACCCTGAAAATCCATATCAGGGCCAGTTCGTCGAAGAGGTCGTTGTGACCATTTCCGACTGGTACCACGACCGGATGCCAGATCTGATATCGTCGTTCATTTCTGTAACTAATCCTACTGGAGCTGAGCCAATTCCTGACGCAGCGCTTTTCAACGATACGCAGAATCTCACTGTCGCAGTCCAACCAGGCCAGACATACTTGTTTCACTTCATCAATGTCGGTGCCTTTGCTGGCCAATATCTCTGGTTCGAAGAGCACATAATGCAGGTTGTCGAAGTTGACGGAGTGTACACTGAGCTAGCGGCGGCACAGATGGTTTACCTTGGTGCGGCGCAGCGAATGAGTATGCTTGTCACAATGAAAAACGACACGAGCTCGAACTTTGCCTTTGTTGCTTCTATGGATCAGGTCGGTAGCATTTGGAGATCGGTAACAACAGCTAATACGATTTTCAGAGTCTTTTCGATGTCGTTCCACCTACTCTCAATCCGAACGTGACGGGCTGGCTCATGTACAACGAGCAGGCCGAAAAGCCAACACCTGTTCTGCTTGACGACCTGAACCCTTTTGATGACTTTGGGCTTGTGCCGCAGGATGGTGAACCGTTGTTTGAAAATCCTGATCACTCGATCACTTTGCACTTGGAAATGAACAACCTTGGCGATGGTGCGAATTAGTGAGTTCCTGGATCTTGTGCTTTTCCCTCGCACTACTGATAGGTGTCATTAGCGCATTTTTGAACGATATCACCTACGTTGCACCAAAAGTTCCCACCTTATATTCAGCTTTGAGCACCTCGACATTTGCGGCAAACTCTACTGTTTACGGCACGAATACCAATTCTTTCGTTTTGAATCACCTCGAAGTCGTTGAGATCGTCTTGAACAATGATGATCCAGGCAAACACCCCTTCCATCTTCACGGCCACAATTTCCAAGCTGTCTGGCGTTCGGATGAGGATGCTGGCTTCTACGATGCCACCGCTGCCAACGTCACTTTCCCGGCAAAACCCATGAGACGAGATACCCTTGTTGTGAATCCCAATGGAAACATAGTAATTCGTTTCCGCGCCGACAATCCAGGCGTCTGGCTCTACCACTGTCACATAGAATGGCATGTGGATTCCGGACTGATGGCAACAATGGTGGAAGCGCCACTTATGTTGCAAGACACACTGCAGATTCCAGAAGACCATTACCAGGTGTGCAAGGATCAAAATGCATTGACAAAGGGCAATGCAGCAGGAAACACCGTCGACTTCCTGGATCTGAGTGGGCAGAACCTTCCTGTTGCTCCGCTGCCAAATGGGTTCACCCCTCGTGGCATTGTGGCACTGACCTTCAGCGTCATTAGTGCTCTTTTGGGAATGGCAGCTGTTGCCTGGTGAGTATCTGCTTCATCCATACATGTGTCTTATTCTTACAAAACATTGCTCACTCTCCGCACCACTGGCTGATACATGCTTGTTCTAGGTATGGCGCTGCTCCCCTCGGTTCCACCCAGGAGACAGCTATGAAGAGAAGAATTGCGAAAGCTGAAGCAAATGAGAAATGATTGATGACTAGGGAATGATTGTGTGTTCAAAGTTGTCTTTTGTTACGATTGCCTTGCGATTAAAAGTTCGTGTGGTTGTGTCTCTATTCTTTGTCACTTTTTAATGTTGCTTGTGTATATTGATGCCCCAAAATAGCAATCTAAGGTTTCAGAAGACTGCACACACCAGTAATGACTGTAAAGTGGATCAGCGGACTGTCCCACAAATCCAAAAAGTCCCACTTTTCCCACCGAAAGAAGAACAGAAATCACAAATCCTTTCACCTTACCTTTCTTTGTTCCTTACTAGTACGACCACATCCCAATGTCTGGAAGCATCAAAGACTTGTACCACTTGCGCAACAAAGGACCAGCAAACATGTCCTCCCTTCTCAAGACAGCTATTTTCTTGCTTTTTGCTATAATCATCGCCTTATGTACACAGTCGAAGCCACATGGTGAGATGGCCACGGTCGCCATCTCCACACTCTACATCAACAGTCCCACCTTGGAGGCACTGACCCAAGTCCGTATGTCATCAAGACCATAACCCCGAAGATACAATGCGCAAGCTCTATCGTCTTGTAGAATGAATTCGATAAGTGACTGGACTAACCCTGGATAGCGGCGCCTTTCCCATGGTTCCAGATATTCAACGTGGTAGATCAATGACTGTGACCCCGAATCAAAAAGGCCCAATCTTATTCGTGTTGTAGACAGCAATGCGGCTTCGTTCCCAGACATAAGTGGGCTCAATAGCTCAGCCCTCGAGCAAACGAATTCAGCGCCGTACACCATCGGGGGCCTCCCCAGACACGAACAGCGCGCTCTGGTGGCGCCAACGTGCCGGGCCCCGGTAACAGCAACAACTACCGTCCTCCCTACGGTAGCATCTCCAGGCACCAGCCATCCTCCAGTGACAGATGTGCCACCGCGGGCCTCCCCAAACGCGAACAACACATCCCAAGACGAGCACCAGCACCAGCAGCAAGGAAACCAGAGCCATCCGGCGCTGGCGCCGCAGCAGCAGCAACAGCAACAACAACAACAACAACAGTGGCAGCAGGAGCAGGATCAGGAGCAGGAGCAAGAGCAGCTACAGCAGCAAGCCCCAGGGCAGGTCCCAGGGCAAGCAGCGGCTCCTGCTCAAGCGCAGGCTGCTGCGCCGGCTCCACCGCCAGTGCCGCAGCGTCACATGTGGCACTGTCACGAATGTGACGAAGACCATCGGATGGCGGTGGGGGTGTGCTGGTACTGCGGGCACAACACAACGAATTGCCTGGATTGCTTCTCGTACATCGAGGATGATTTATGAGGCGGGAAGGGGGCGGGTGGAGGGATTGCAGGAGGTTGTGGTTGCAGCGGCGTTGAAGAAATCCATGAGGAAATGGACGTCACTTATGATTTTCACGAATCACAGAGAAGATAGTGGTTATACAACGATAGTAGCCCTAATGATTATCGTCAAAGTCAAAGATGATTAAAAGCGTTCAGTAGTTCCGTATGCTTCATAGATCAGCGATGCCAGCTCTGAGATGAAACAGCAGTCAGAGCATGCATTTATGTATAGTCATAACATAAGGTAGAGGTCACTTGCAGATGACGCATAAGATTGCAGAACGAGCCCTCTACCTTGGTTGTCCTTTCTAGATAGCCTCGTGCACATAAGGTAAATACTTCTCAAGTATCCTTTCCCACGCATTGTGGCAGGAAAGCGGATAATTGTCACCAATTTGGTGGTTTTGCTGTGCAAACCAGTTGCGCAAGCTCTGGTAGCAGATAGCGTACTATCGTGACTAAGCTAAGACGGAAAAGTTCTACAAAAGGAAACAATCAATAGGAGTAGAAGAATAACTCATTATGTAAAAGAAAGTCGTGGGATGTGGTAGAGGATTGGTACCGAGTACTTTATCAACGAGAACCAAGGATTGCAGCAGCATCCCTGTCCATGCTGAAGATTTGTTGGGACGTGCTGAGCGCTCCTGCAATGCACATGCACTAGACGGGTTGATGATGTCTTGCAGAAAGGTACGTCTCCGAGGACAACAGATCTGGTGTGCGACAGGTACCACGATTTAGGCCCAACTATTTGATTCTGATTCCATTACAAGCAGACTTTTTTTCTTTTATGGCGTCGCAAGACTGCTCAACGAGACGTAGGCAGCGTTTCGCTTAAGGAACCGCGCGGCCAGAGTAACAAGAGCTTTGCAGCCTCATCAGCCGGGCGAGTTGGCATTTCATGCATGTGGAGAACAAAATTCCATCCATTGCCAACACTGAGTCGAGGCCAACATCTCGCCTAGTTCGTGCCGTTCCGCGTGTTATCGGCCAACGTCCTAAGCTGTACCGTCTTACGATAAGACCGTCGAGAAATGTGGATCAACGAATGCAACAAAGGACGAATGACCTGCGAAGCGCATGAACTTCCGTGTCCAACACAGAAGGTCTTCCTGAGGACCGGAGAAATGGGGCCGCCAACCTGTCCAGCGCAGGAATACCAAAACGTTCTGTTGGTGCGCTCGTTAGAACAGATATCGGTTACACGGCAAGATTTCATTATGTCAAAGCCGCGCGTCGTAGAGCTATGTTCGGTCCATGATCACATGGAGAAAGTTCAGTCGCAGTTGACGTATTCAGACCGTCACTGCAACTAGTATCCTCGTGTCGTACTTGAACCTTGCTCTCTCTGTCCGTCGGAGTGAAGCCCCGAACATTAGCGTTATTGGTGCTTCAAATAGAGAGACCAATTCGAAGATTGGTTGAGAACTGTAGGAGGACGGATAGGTAGGTTGACTGCAGAGGATGATTGTTCGAAGAAAGTTCGCCCAGCCACAAGGTGAACCCCTTATTGATACATCAGATTGAGTACAGCCAAGGTCATGCGGTCGGTTGAGACATCCGGTGCTGGGTTACCCTGTAAAGAGGCTTCACGTGCAAGCCGCATTCCAAGATCGTGGAATGCAGCATCCTATGAGATGATGAGACGATAGATAAGAATGTCTCAATTGAACGGATCTGCCGGGTATCTCCCCAGCTCTAAATTGACTTCGCCCATACATGTGTACCTCATCAAATAGATGAGTAGAGCATCAAACCTCGCAATAGGGGCTGAGCGTGTATCACTTGTCAAATTTGTTGCAAGCCTAATCGTCTATCATTGCTAGGAAAGCCTAGTTATGTTGTTATGTTCAAAATCAGAAAATGAGCAACCCCCTTCGTGCGTCGTCAAGCAAACATGCAAACGCGCGACATGCGACACAGGCGACAGCCCAGTCAAGCAATGTCCAGGTATCTTGTCATTGCAAACGACCAGCGTCGACCAGCAGGCAATGTGCGCACCGAAAATTTCCAACAGCCAAAAATCAAGAGGCCTTCTTTTCCCAGTCGCGCGCCTTTTCCAAATACGACTGGGCGCCAAAATTTTCTACATCGAAAGCACACAAAAAAGCGAGACGAAGACCAAGCCCAGCCAAGCTTCGTCAAAAAGCATCGTAAAATTGAATGTGTAACAGCGCGGGCGACCGAGCGCGCATGCGAGAGAGCTGTCAAGCGACGCTTAGAAGTGGGCATGGTGTCGGTGCTTGGCATCCTGGTGACGCTTGATGTGTTCGTGCACGCGGACGTATTCGGCGGCGTCAACGTCGCGCTTGCTGCCTTGCGAAGGTGCAGCTTCGTACGTTGTAGTAACGTATGCGACCGTGCTCGCGATTTCCGTGACGGTCGCAATGACTTCAGCTGTCGTCACGGCTGCGGCCGCGGATGTGCTTGGTGATGTGGTTGAGCTTGGCGATGCGGAAGAGGTCGGCGAGGTCGATGTCTGAAGAGTTGATGGAGTTGACGCGATCTCGACAGGTGCTGAGAAAAGTGGCGTGGACACGGTCGGCACGGCTTCTGGAGTAGAGGAAGTGGCATCAGCCTGAGAAGTGGCGGACTCCGATGCGACGGAAGCTGAGGCAGCAGAGGCCATGCCAGCGGCAGCCTTGTCACCGGAGCAGAGAGTGACGGTGAGTGTGGCATTTTGCTGGCATGCTTGCATTCCATACGCATCATCGGTGGAATAGCGGTAGGCCTGGTGCTTGGGGTTGCAGTTTTCATTATTCTTTGCCATGATCATCCAGTTCCCTTCCCATGGATTGCCATTGACGTCGCTAAGATCATACCAAATCGTGCCGTCCCCGTGAAAAGTGGTCTCGAACTGCATGATATTGCTCAAGTCGAGGGGGTCTTTGCTAAGCTTGATGGACCAGCCGTTCTGGTTGGAAAGCTGCGTGTACGAGAATGTGTAAGGCTCATTTCCATTGTTGCTTTGGAGCGTGTAAGTCTGTTGGTCGAAGCCGCCATCGGCAGCAGGGACATTGGTGACATAAACGTCGTAAGAGCACATGTTTTCGACGATGGCCTGGCCAACACCAGGTTTAACGGCATTGATGTCGACATTGGCGACGGTTGGGGCTGCAAGCGCGGCGAGCGCAAAGAAAGTCTTCTTTATACTGGATGAAGCCATTGAGCGTGTATAGAGTGTGGAAGTTTCTGACAAGCTGTATGTCCAAGGGTATATAGGGGGGCCAGGTAAGTGTATTCACAGCGAAAGTATATCTGGTGAATGCGCAATGTGAAAGAATGTCTTTAAAGCACAAAGGGAGTGACGCTGGAGGCGCTGAAATGAATGAATATGGGCGATGAAAGATAGTGTTCGTATAGTTGGACGGCAACAACAAGGCAAGCCGAAGCTTTCTCAGCACAGCAGCGACTGCGGCATTTGTATGCTGGGCTGATCTGCGGTATCGCCTCCATGCAGGCTTCGGCGAAGGATCTGGAACAGGGGGGGGATCAACGGAAACAGGCAATGGGCAAGGCTATTCGTTGAGTAGTTCACCGAATCGCCAAAACGGCGCGCCCGGTCTTTGGCTAACAAACTTCGTCCACCATCCCGCCCCCCCTTCCCGACCGCGCCTACAGTCCGTGGGACCATCATCCAGTGCCTGAGCGGTTTTCTTTTCCGCCCGCCAGGAAGTGGCTGGGTGGGGGAGAAAACGGCGATGGGGCCGGTTAAGATGTGGTTCTCGCTTCTGCGCAAGAATCTGCACAAAGGCGGAGTAAGACGACAAAGCGGGCCGGCACAGACTGCATTTCGCCATTCAGGCTCGACATGGGGTCAGAATGAAACTGTAATTGGAACAACGAGTGGTGATGAAGTACTAAGCTAGGGCTGATGGCGAGCCGCCGCCGTCTTGGGCGGATTGGCGTTGATAGGCTCGCCCCTGGCGGCCGCGTGTCAGAAGCTTTTTGCCCTGGCCTGCTTTTCCTACTTCTGCGGCTGGCCGCGCTCGCATTCGACCACGTATCTGCATGCGCGATGATGATGATGGTGATGGTAATGATGATGATGGCAAGTCTCTTGTTCCTCTGCAGCTAGAGATCGATAACGTGGTCGGCTCTCGTACACTGGCGTTCATCATGCGTTTCCCTCGGCCCCGCGTTCCTGGAGAAACAAAGCTCCAGTCGGGGCCCGTCTGCAATTAAACGAAGGGTTCGCAATTTCGAAACTCTTTGTGTCGCGGGCAGAACGAGTGAAAGGGAGTCCCGGCTCGGTCCACAGGAAGCCACCAACCACAAAGCGCAATTGACAAACAACCTCTCGTCCCTCAATGATCTCAAAGCGTCGCCTAGGATCTCAAGCGATTGGGTGGGCCGACATGGGGGGTGGCTGGCGCAGGCCAACGTCAGGCTATCGTCTCTCCTTCTAGGGGTTGCAAACAAGGCTAGAAGCTGTCGCCGCCTGGAAGACGCTGAACCCAAAAAACAGGGAATCGGGTGCAGCGCGCCTCGGGTACCTGAGCTAGCGGGCGCTCCTACTTGCCGTGCACGGATGCCCAGCACAACGTGAATAACTCGCGCTGTGCTCATCACAACCCGACAGTCAGCCAACTGGACCGCACGACCGAGCTGACAGAGCTGTGCTCCTCAGCTGACTGCATAATTAGCACGTCTGTTTGCATATATAGTGCACCGGTCATGCCTTCTGCTTCCTCTGTCCCAATGAGATGCCTTTGCATTTGCCGTCTTGCTGCACGGTAACGTAAATGACTTCACCGCTTCAACACGCTGACTGATCTGCCGTTGCGATTACGTCTGTGTGCGCTGATGCGTATGTTGGCTAACGATAGAAAAAGCAACGAAGCTTTGGTGTCTTAGTGGTGGAAGGCTTCGGGATAGACATCGCCTGCTTGCAAAAAAAGCCTTGGCTGACCCTTCGGAAGCACGTACATCCAATACATCGAACGCGAAGGAACATTCAGAAGCTCTCACCAAAGAGCAACCGAGTCATTGGAACCATTGGCACCACTGAAAACTCACATGACGCGATAAAAAGGCATGGCTTTAGCAGGCAGATTCATGGTCGCGGACAGCTAGAGAAGGGCAATTGTGAACGCAAGCACTCACGACTCTAATCTTGGTAGCACTAGAAAGTAGAAGGAGAGGCTGCGACGATGTCATTGGGCAATCTTCTATTTTCTTATTCCGAGGAACGAATCATCTCCCTGCAGAAGCGTCTCAGGTCACGAATATTGAGAGGCACTAAGTTTGACCATCCGGGACTATTGGTGGCGAGATGTCGTATTTTTACCGAGTTGGTTACTCAATTCATCACAAGCAGTAGCATCACGTTTTCATGTTTCACGACCGTCTGTTTTTCTCGTGGCACATTTTCATTGGATCTGAGTCGGTTTGCAGCAAGCAAGTAGCTTTGCTCTCCGTTTGTGCAATATTGCACTCGCTCATGTGTCAAGCAAAAACCCAAGGACTTGATAGCAGTATTTGAGAGCAGTATCCTCAGCGTGAGCAGTACTACACGTCGATGGAGCGGCATATTTACCATGCTGAGCAATCGTGCTCTTCGCTTGGGTGTTCCCGAAGTTCGGTCTCTGCGTGGAGAAGTCACCATTGCAAGATGGGGGACGCAGGACTCTATCGATTCACTGTGATGGCGAAGCGTGATTTGTGTCTTCACAGTAACGACGGTTCTTTTTGGTGAATGGGGCTGACCTCGCGGCGCCCTATATAGTTTACTATGGCGTGTGTCTTGACTTGCTGTTTCTTCTCTTAACAATCTGAAGTCCTAGATCAACTTATGTCAACAGAACTTTGGCATCTTTGCGTATCAAGCCTTGACACCAAACCCAACTGCAGTCAGCACAATACTAACACAAATGGCGGGGCAAGGAAAAGGGGGAGAAGTATATAGTAGAGGCGGTAAGAATCCGACTTATGTCAGTTTCCCGGGCTCATCCCAAGACCGTACGGCGCCTACTCAAGTAAATGATGACGAGACTCTGGCGCGCGAACTCCAAAAGCAGTTCGACCTGGAGTCCCAGGAGTCGCCGGGCAGGGCCCCAACATGGCAAGCCTCTTATTTTGCCAGTAGTAGCAACGAGCCAGCCCACTCATATACTTCCATTCCCTTCTCGGGACAGTCTTTCAGCAGTCCTGAGCAGGATGACAGTCAAAGCTTCGATCCAATGCTGGCGGCGGCTCCGCTCCACGGAACTGATTATGCCACCGCTTTAGCCTCGCTTCAAGCTTTTGCAAACCAAGTCGCGCAAGTCGGATGCGTCCAATGCAAGAATTTGCTGTTGCATTCGAAGATCACTCTACAGGATATCACAAAACCGTGGTTCGAAAAGAAGCACGTCAATTCGAATTCTGCTATAAAGTGTTCGAAGTGCTCCGTATATACCTGCATAGGATGCGGTACTGCATCAACGAACGCAGCAAAAAACAACGCGGCATCAGGAGATTGCCCACTTACCTGGTGTTGTGATCAGGGCAGGTTGTTCATTATATGGATCCTGCTTTGTCTCTTTGATCAGTACCATCTCAACGCCACTGCACGTAACCAGTCAAAAGCTTCTGGCAGCTCTAAGACCTTTCCGTTCGTACTTTCAGATGGTAGCAAGGCGGGAACAGGCTATGGTGGGTCGGGCAGCAGCAGGTTTGGAGCCGCCTGGTTGAGCAGTCCAGCACCGTCCGAGTCGAGGTTCAAGGCGTCCACTGATGCTATTGACAACATCACCAAGCAGGTGACTAACTTCCTCGAGATAGCATGGCCTGGAAGTCCAGAAAGTACGACCGGATCTTTTGACACGCAGCCTCCACCAATTCTTCTCACCATGGTTTCCAACAGCTTCTTGTTGGACAGAACAGCAATCCTCTTGCGCAATG
Source organism: Bathelium albidoporum (assembly GCA_021031095.1). Classification (NCBI taxonomy): domain Eukaryota; kingdom Fungi; phylum Ascomycota; class Dothideomycetes; order Trypetheliales; family Trypetheliaceae; genus Bathelium; species Bathelium albidoporum. The sequence continues at coordinate 17,305 of JAGFVP010000047.1, forward strand.
ATTTGATAGACGACGTAGCGAAGCGCGCTGATCTATATGAAAAGGTCTTGAGCTGGGTTGGCGCAGTCGGAAGCCATCCCTTCACGGCCAACCTTGTTGTTAACGAGCGTAACACGAGAACCGACAACCTCGGCCTCTTGCAGATTAGCTTCGGTGGAAGCCGATCGACTGCTAAAGGAAAGGGCAAAGACGAGAAATCTCCGTCAATTGCAAAATGTCTTGAAAATCTCGCAACTCAAAGCGAAATGCTGGTGAAGAATCTTGAGAACTCAAAGGCGAAGCAGTCAGAGACAACCCAAAATACCGTGAATATTTGCAATGGCATTCTCCTGGTCGCGCATCTGCTGAACAAATATATGCCAATCCAAGTGGTAGCACCAAAGAATCCCGCGAATGCTTGGGAGCAATGGCAACGTGATAAGGCTGTCAATGACATACCTGATCAGGAAATGGTGAGCCAGCACGTTTGGGCAAAGCATGCTATGAAGCTAGGCCACTCTCCCAAAGATCGCATTCCACGTATCGTTCGAGAGCTCGCCAATCTCAAAACGTCTCTTCCACCTGGGGTCTTCGTCCGGCACGCCACAAATCGCGTGGATCTCTGGAAGGTTCTGATCATTGGACCATCCGGCACGCCATATGAGAATGGACTCTTCGAATTTGACGTTTTCTTCCCTGGAGGTTACCCGAAAGAGCCACCAAGCTTCTACTTCGTGGCCGCAGGGCGATATCGGATCGGCATCAATCCAAACCTCCACGTAGACGGCAAAGTCTGTCTTTCGCTGCTCAACACCTGGCCCGGCCCGAATTGGGACCCTGCCCACTCAACGCCCCTCCAAATCCTCGTCTCTATCCAAGCGATGATCTTCTGCGACCAGCCTTGGTATAACGAGCCCGGTCGTGAAGAGCTCGGAGTCAGCCGCAATGCTGTTGCCGTGCACATAGCACAGAAGTACAATGCAGTGATCAGGGTGCATGTGGTCCAGTACTGCATGCTGCCCTGGCTGCAGGCGCAGGGAATCTGGGGAGAGATTGTCGCAAAGCACTTGCGGACGAACAAGCAGCAGATACTAGCAACAACGCAGCAGTGGGTGCGCGAGCAAGCGCAGTGGAGTGGGCGGGAGATGGCAGATTCTGGGCTAGGCGTGGGTCCGCAGGGGTTTGGGAGCATGGGCATGATGCCGGGCTCGGCCATGGGACCTGGGATGGAGCCTTTGCATCACCCTGTACGGCCATTGAGGGAGACGGTGCAGGAGTTGCAGCAGCTGTTGAGTATGATTTGATTGGCTTTGATGATTTTGGTCGGGAGAGTGCAGACAGTCCCTGGCGGTCTGCATGTAAGGGTTTACAAGTTGTCCTACCTCGTCGCTGGATAAGACGTGGGCCTTGTGAGAATGATATGGTGCTGTTATCATGAGCAATTGTTCTACATGAGAGAATAAGATATCCATGCCATAGCATCTGATTAGTACTTGGAAACCCACTGAACTTCTGAGAACTAGTCAAGTGATGCGCCTGTAATAAGCACCTGTTCTACTGGATATACTGGTTCCCCAAGCATAGTTTACGCCGTACCCAAGCAGGGAAGGTCGGACTCTGAAACGAGCCCTGGCAATAATCGTCGGAATTAGAGTTCTTTGATACGTTTAGTCATACCCTTTCAACACAGAAATCAGGCTAGTGAGGAAGCGGCGCGATACGAGACAATAAGGTTACTTAAAATAAAAGAGATCCTGGAGACTGCTGAGGAAATGGTAACAAGGAGTGAAGAGTACCTGAGAGGAGGTTGAGCTCGACATCCGAACGCCTCCAAGGCTTCAAGCTACCTCCCCATTCGGATTGGCGCCGTTGCAAGCCAAGCTCCGTACGGAGTACTTTACGCTGGCTGCCGACACCTCCTCCAGCCACTTTTAGTCGGAAGTCGTAGTTCGATTTTGGCCTGACTGTTTAGGTACCTTTAAGCAGGCAAGTTGACGGGACCTCAAATCGTATATATACCTGGATCCGGTGGCTTATCTCTCATCCGTCTCGCCAGCTTAATTACAGGCAAACTACAATTACCAAAATCTTGCGTTCAGTTGTTCTCTTTTGGATTTTCTATTTCTTTTTTTGCAAGGCGGAGGCGGTGATAGAGTACTCCGTAGAAAGGATTCATAATCCGAATCCCACCTTCACCTCCTTTGGCCCCCAACAAGCCGAGCCAGTGGCAACTTGGGATCTTCAACACCAGCCTTAGCTCGTAGTTTACATGGAGGACTGGGAGGCCTCATAAGGCAACAGTCTCAGCCTCGTCCTGGTGCATACAGACCAAGATGTAAAACTTAAAGACCTAGCAGCTCTTGCAAATGCTACCCGATCTCAGTTTCTTTTCGTCACTGACAGTGTTTGTATCGTCTCTCTTCCGCGGTAGAAAGTTGGCTATCAACATTTCCTAGCTGAAGCCTCCCGTTTTCTTCTGTATTTTTTTAAGCAATCATGCGCCGATGCGACATATGCAATTCGTTTGCAATTCGCGATGACCCTCATATTGACCTCAAACATCGCAGCAGCATCGCCTCTCTAGCATCAGCGGCCGCCTTGGGTTGCGACATGTGCCAATTTCTCCTGAGACGGATTGACTCGTTTAATTCAAGCCTGACAGCTTCAGAGCTGACGACTGACTCGGCGATCAAGTTTTCCAGAGTTGTTCGATCCTCCTCTCCTGACAGAGTCCGCGTGCAGATTGGTCCAGAGGTAGGAAATGAGTTCTCACTGGATATGTGTTCTGCGCCTGGTATGTGCACTTTAAAGAACAAGGTATATCTTCTCTAGATGTCACGGGGCTCATAAACGGCAGATGACGCCTCCTCTGAGCAAATTCGGACCCGCAAGCGGATCCAGGACGCATCATCCGAGGATCTCTTTGAGCTGTTATCTTGTTGGTCGTCTTACTGTCAGTCAAACCATGTAGAATGCCAGAAGATCCCCGCAGCTCTCCCGGACAGAGTAATCGATGTTGGTCCTTGTGATGGGTCGCAAGAACCGTTTTTGGCTGTACCTAACGGAAAGTTGGGTCACTATCTAGCACTAAGTTACTGCTGGGGCCATTCTAAGCAACTAGTCACCACGATGAAAAATTTCGGGACCCACTGTAACCGGATTGAACTTTCTAAACTCTCCAGAACAATACAAGACGCCATAATCCTCACCAGAAAGCTGGGCTTTCAATATCTTTGGGTCGACGCGTTATGTATTATCCAGGATTCACCAAGCATGGACGACTGGGCAGTCCAATCATCAAGAATGGGCGAAATATACGGGAATGCCTGGATCACTATCATGGCGGCAATGGCTGATGATTCTTCGTACGGAATCTTTCCTCGAAGATCCATCTTGGACTCTGTCGATGTACCTTTTGAGCTCGAGGATGGAGTCCGATGCGGCTCTGTCCAACTTGTTGAGCGACCCTCCACTTTCAATGCGCTGAGCGGGAGACAATGGGCTTTCCAGGAGAAGGAATTTGCTTTTAGGACATTCGAGTTTCGGTCAGAAGCCATCTCTTTCAGATGCCAATACGGATATTCCAAGGAGTTTGAACGACCTAAGGATCCAAGTACCTACGAACCGATCTTTCACAAGCATCGGGAAACTTCTACGCTGATGCCACCGGTAGGTAGTCAAAGTCCCTTTCCTCGCGTTTTCACCAAATGGTATGGAGATCTCCCAGCGTATACACAGTTGCGTCTTACTTTTGAGGACGACACTCTTCCAGCCATCTCCGGTCTTGCGCGAGAGTACCAACGCCACATTCGGGGTCGATACCTTGCCGGTCTGTGGGAAAACGATTTCCTCTACGGTCTGCAATGGCGATCCCGACAGAATCACGCCCATGAAACTCGAAGGAATTATCGGAGAGCGCCGAGCTGGTCGTGGGTCTCTGTCGAGGGATGCATCTACTATTGCTGGCCGTTCCTGAAGCGGGAAGACTCTCTAGATGAAAGTGCAGCCGAGGTCGCCAGATTGGTGCAAGCCGAGGTGACGCCGATCACCAAGGACCCGAACGGGCGGGTTTCGGGAGGAAGGATAACGCTTGATGGACCCCTTCGGCGCGGTCAGTGGGTACAGTCTGAGGAGTGGAAGAACGAGATGCAGCAGATGGACGAACACAATAATTGGGATGGCACGGCACTCTTTGATGACGAAAAGGATCCTCCCAGACCCGAGGATAGCATTGCTCTTATCGAAGGTGCAGAAAAGGTCGGAACAGGAGTAACACCCTTTGCAATTTGCCTGTTTGACGATGACAAAGAGCGACCTCGATACATTGACTGCTTTCTTTTGACCCGCAGGCAAGGCATCATGCTCTCGGCCGTGAACCAAGAGAGGGATGTATACCGTCGAATCGGGTTCTTTCGAATCAATGGCCCAAATGGAGAATGGCAACATATGCGGAGGGTTGTCAATGTTGTTTGAGTACCTAGACAAGTAACGTCTTTGTAGTCCATGATTGACGTATGAAGCCTTTTCTTTCTAGCTGTCAGGGTCGTATATTTTTACCTGATGAACCTTATTATGTAGTGAGAGCGAGAGTAATATCAACTTTAAACCCATCTTGAATTCTAGTAGTCTACTTTCACAAGTCGTATTAGTCATTACCGCGGGCCTTACAGAATTGTAGCAAAGCTACAATCTGTGGCATATAGAGAAGGCCGTTAAGAAGATCCGAAAATCGTATCTACAGGCGCACGCGAACTACCATTATTCCCGCCCATGGTATCATCAAACACACAACCAATTCCAAGATGTCCCATTACACACATACAGATTGAGCAAAGTAAGAAAACCGCCAGCGCCGTCGCCGTGTGGAAATACCGTGAACAAAGAGCAAGCCTCGTTCGTGCATCGTAATAAGACATGCTTAGGGAAGCAGCAAACTAGGGAAGTAGCGGAAAGGTGAATGTAGAGAAAGTCTGCCTCTTGCTGAGGAACTCGTATCTCCTAGGAAAAGTTCATGTCGAGTATTGAACAATCGCTGTCAACGAGGTTCTCACCCTTTTATCTTGGTGCCAGTCATTTGATTTGAGAAAGCTTTCGAGGTCGTCGCAGTGTACGACGTTTTCGTAACGTGGTTGAAAAGAATGACGTCTTCATACTCCCCCCTCTTCGAATCTGCCTTTTTCAGAAAGTACTCCAGTGCCATTGTTCGGGAAGGCTCTCAGCTAGGCCTCCTTTCTTCTGGGTTCCCTCCGGAGATTTGGGAGCGGTGTTTGGCGTACCGACCGGCCTCGGCCGTGTGGAGCTGCCACTGCCCTGGGAGCTAATACTATTACTCCTGTTGGTTCGCGCATGCTCCCACATCTTGAAATCGGCCCAACAGCGATCACAAGCGCGGTGGCGGGAGCCAGCGGGATGGAAACGTGCATGCTGATCGAGGGGGACGAGTTGGTGAGAATGGTCGCCGCAGAAAATATTGCCGCACCGGCGACAATGGTGACGGCGGGCGAAGAATGAGAAAGGCCTCTGACAATTCGCCAGGTCGCAAACCTGTGCCGAGGCGTCGGGCTACACAATGGTAGTTTTGTTAGCATGTGTCAATTCAGGTATGTACAAGCAGGTCTGAATAATGTGACCAATGCGAAGCCCACATGACGCCTTCAGGCACGTGAGAAGCAAAACACAAGGGGGGTGCAGAGAAGTTGCAGAGAGGACACGTGCCAGTGTTTCGTGCATTCAACGACTTGTGCATGTTGCGCCAAGCGCACAGGTGGGTGGCACGAAATTTGTGGTGAATTGCACGATCTGTTTACCCTCTGACGCGAGGGGATCCACTCATGCACTCAACCAATCTGGCCTCCGCAAGGTAACCTTACCTACATTTCCTTGCTCTCTCTTCCTCCCAGTGCCTCTTTTTCTTTTTCATGATTTCATTATCATAGTTTCTTTTTCTTAACTTTCCGTACTGAAAAGGCCAGAACGGTGTTTTCGGCATTCAGGTACAGGAGACAGCGCTGAAACCGATTTGTTCCAGAACAGCCAGGAGTGCAAAGTGATCCAATTGACAAAGGGCAGCACTTTCTGTTCCCAAACGCTCTGCAGGTATGTCTACTAAAATGACGAAACCCGCGTGCCATGTCGCAGGTGCGATGGATTCAAGTATTGTGCCAAATACTAAAACTTCGTTCACTTACTTTCCAGTGGTTCTTTGTTGGCGACCCGGTCACCTTGCCTAGCGCGGCCTCATTCCATTCGTCGTTCACGACCCTCCCCAAGCGCGAAGTTTCTGCGGAATTTCTCTGCTCGGCTGGCAACGTTACGAAGTCATGATTTGATTCAACACCAGACGGAATTGTCGATTGTCGCGTCGGTCTTTCGGTTGGCCGAAGCACAGCAGGGATATACAGAGGCGATTTCGGCGGTCGGATATGTCGGTAGCGGGACTGGTTGTAGTAAAAGCTGCGCTCCTCGCGTGCAATCACGGACGGATTGTTTGCGGCCTCCGAGTAGGACGTAAAATGCCTTGGATGCTGGGTGGACTGTTGCAAGCTAGGGCCAGCTTGTGGAACTCTGGACGGGTTTGCAGAAACCGCTGCCATAATATGCGATGTTTTTAAAAGAGCGAAGGTGGTACAGTTGCGGGCCTACTGCGAGACAAAGAGCAACGTGAGCAACGCCAGCCTAAGACAAAGGTGACAAAACACAAAATATGAGTGAACTTACAGGAGCGTTGACTTTTCTAATTTACGCAGCACACATCACTGCGGAAACTGTTGAGCGATGGGGAAGCGCTGACGACTCGCGGGAAACGCGTCAAGAGAATGATAAGCTCGCCGGACAGACGCGATAGCACCTAGAGGTTCAGGAAGATACAATGATATAAGGAGAGTCTCCCACGTAGTGTACAGGCGGCATTGCAAAGGTAAAAAAAGAGCGGGAAGGCAGAAGGGTCAACAAGCAAATGTTGATCAATCTCTCAACGCTCGCTAAGTACCGGCAATTGTCGGCTCGCCTGGTCTGTGCGCTCTACGCGGCGTTCAAGAGAAGGCGACTTACTGCTATGACTGGAGATCGTACGCTCCGCCACCACGTTCTCCATTGACTCGGCGACTTCAAATCCAACAGATGGAGCAAGTGACTGACTCCATTTCGCCATAAGCATTTACTTCTTTAAGACCGTTGCTTGATGAAGAGAGGGCAGAAGGTTTCCCGTCTTCCATCGGCGCCGCGCGACGCCTTTCCTTTTCCGTAAGCCTTACTTGCTTCCTTATCTCTGACCAATGAACCGTCACGACACCATCCATTCTGCCGAGACCCTGCATTGTAGGACACACCGCCCACTCAGGTGGGGTTTTGGAGATGCGAAAGCCACACACGTGAGCAGTTGAGGGTTTTAAGCCGCGTCCACGCACTCGGCGGTTCCGCTTCACATGTCGCCGCGGTGCTACCCTCCACCAACGAAGCTGCAGGTCAGAATCTTCTGGGCTTTATTGTATCGCCTGTAAGACTTTGAGCCTCCATAGATTGGGTAGGTGAACAAAGCTCGGCCGAGGTCACTCTCAATGTGGCAATCAGCTAAGGAACGACTTTCATGCCTGCCTATATACTATCAATTACATTTTCCCGTTCGTCAAACATGCCGTGCTTATATTCTTGCGTGGCACACCTTCCCCTTTACTCATGTATCTCTATACTCTGACACCCTTTTCTAACGTGAACGTTTTGTCTCTCCTGATACAAGCCTGGACTTGCTAAGCCGCAATAGAGACTCCCGTACTGCCCAAGGTTGATCTTAGACTCCGCCACAGCCCTCATCGCCTTAGTATATTAACCTACCCAGCAATGTCCAAGACGCATGTCGAAGTCATTCGGCAGACGCCAGCTCCGTTGCCCCCTCTTTCAGAGGGTGATCCTCTCAGTCTCGCTCAATGGACCAGTTTTATGGCCCTCGCCGATGCCGTCATCTCGTCCGTAAAACCTGCTGCCACAGCTCAGAAGCTCAAGGACCAGGCTTTACCTGACAGCACCTACTCAGATGTGTACAATGGCCTTCGCTCGATTATATCGAAAGATGCTTCTGATGACCTTCTCAAAGAATACGTGACTGAGAAACCATCTGCAATCCCGGCATTCAAATCCAATATCCACCGTCTCCTTGCCACAAATATTCCTAATGATCCAAAACTGCAAATCCTCTTAGTCCTCAGCACCCTTGCTACCCGTACAGGCGCCTTGGTTCTCACTGGTTCCCCTGTCCAAATTGCAAATCAATCGCTACATGCTCGTCAAGCTGTGCTCCGGCGCTGGTCTGTTTCCATGATACCATCCTTGCGCATGCTTTCACGTGCCCTAACCAGTCTGACGAAGTTGTACTGGGCTCGCACATCGCCAACTCTTGGCCGGATACTGGCTTATCCACGCACTCCAGTACATGGCAGCCCCGGCAAAGGCTTTGACTTTGCATTCTTACAAATTCCGCCCGCGCAATCTTCCAAAGATGGACCAGAGATTATCGAGACTGATATCGTCATCGTAGGGTCCGGCTGCGGCGCGGCCGTCGCTGCCAAGAACCTTTCCGAAGCGGGACACAAAGTCATTGTCGTTGACAAGGCCTATCACTGGACACCCGAGCATCTTCCCATGAGCGAGGAAAATGCAGCTGTGCAGTTGTTCATGCAAGGTGGGACAATTATTAGCGACGACACTGCAATGAATGTCATAGCTGGTAGCGCATGGGGTGGGGGCGGGACCATCAACTGGTCTGCAAGTCTACAGACACAAGGCTTTGTTCGTAACGAATGGTCCCAGCCGCCTCACAACCTCTCCTTTTTTACTTCTGCCGCGTTCCAGGACTCACTCGATAGAGTTTGTGAGCGGATGGGTGTCACAGCCGATGGAATCCGACACAACAAGACAAACCAAGTAATTCTAGATGGTGCGAGGAAGTTGGGGTGGGCTGTCAAGGAAGTTCCGCAAAACTGTGGTGGTGAGAACGACAGACATTATTGCGGCTACTGTACTCTTGGATGCGGCAGTTGTGGCAAGAAAGGAACAACAGAAACGTTTCTGCCAGATGCAGCAAAAGCGGGCGCAGTCTTCGTGGAGGGGTTTGATGCAAGGGAGGTGATCTTTGAGAAGAGGAACGGGCAGAAGACAGCTACCGGGATTAAGGGCATATGGGTGTCCCGAGATAGCAACCGGGGTGTTTCGGGAAAGGACAAAACTACAAGAGAAGTCATAATTAAGGCGAAGAGAGTTGTTGTGAGTGCAGGGACAATGCAAAGTCCTCTTCTCTTACTACGCTCGGGTCTACGAAACCCGAATATTGGCCATAATTTACACATACATCCCGTCTCGCTTGTCCTTGGCATTTGGGATGAGGAAGTGCGACCATGGGAGGGCGGTATTCTTACAGCAGTCTGCTCGGAATTTGAGAACCTCGATGGCCATGGCCATGGCACCAAAATCGAAGCCATGACGATGCTTCCCGGTTGGGTCGCTCCCTTTATGCCCTGGCCTGGCGACGGTCTCGACATGAAAACCCTCGCCGCACGATTCAAAAACATGACGGGCTACATCAGCCTGGCGCGCGACCGCGACACCGGCCACGTCTACCCGGAAAAGCAGACGGGCAAGGTCCGCGTCAGCTACTCCACCAGCAAGTTCGACCAGCGCCACATCCTCGAGGGCGTCATCGCCATCGCCAAAATGCTCTACGTCGAGGGCGCCCGCGAGATCCTGACTGTAATCCCAGCCGTTTCTTCCTACATCCGCGATAACGCCGTCGACCCGAGCTCTACCACAGAGGGCGTCAACAACCCGCGCTTCCAGGCTTGGCTCCACGAGATCCGCGCCACTGGATTTCCAGCACCGCAGTCAATCTTTGGATCCGCGCATCAGATGGGCACGTGTCGGATGGGGAGGAACTCGCGGACGAGCGTGGTCGATCCAAAGGGCAAGGTCTGGGGTACGGAAGGGCTGTACGTGATGGATGCGAGCGTGTTCCCCAGTGCGAGCGGGGTGAATCCGATGATTACGAACATGGCAATTTCGGACTGGACAAGTCGGGAGCTGGCGAAGGAGATGGGTACTGCTGATGGAGATGCTTCCAGCCTTAGTAAACCAAGGCTATAGAGAAGACATGCTGCCTTTTTTGTCCATTCAAACGGCAAGCGTGCCAATGTCTTTTCAGTAAATTGCTGCCTCGGGCGAAAGCAGGATGTATACCGAGTCATCAGGATGGGAGTAGAGGCGGCTTTTCGGCTGATGCAGAGTCGCCACGGAACGGGTCATCTAACCGCTCATCAGGGGTGTCATGCCAGAATGTCTTGCCGACGGTATTCCCATATACAAATTGCAGGGTTCCCCATACAAATAAGATCTCAATCTAACTAATTGTATTTCATTTAAATATTTGTATATTCTTACATGTAAAATTTTGAAAGGGGATCTCCTCGGTACGATCAGTTCGGGGATGCCGACATTTCTTGTTAGAAGTTACCCCTTGATACGCAAGCTCATTCCGCACTTTGCACCTCAGCCCGCGATGCAGCGCCTCTAAAGGCTGCAAAGAGACAGATCGTTGCCTATTGCAAAGCCTCGTGTGCCCTATAAATTTGACGCCGAACCAAATCCCTCACCGATGGATGGAGCCAGCCTCGAGAACTCAATTGGTTTGGTGAACCTGAGTTTGGTTAGGAGGTTTCGACAAAGCGCTCTTTTCTTTTTTCAGCCACTGGTACCATCGTCGCCCAAGGCCAAGCCCCAATCATCAAAGTTGTTGAGATCCATTTGCTTGTTAGGCGCTCAGTCCAAAGGGAGTCGTGACGCTTTAGCCTCACGGCACCTGCAGAACGACATCATGCATCCTTGCGCACAGCCTCAAGGCAGAATCGGCACGACCTTCTGAATTTTTGAGGTCCTTTTCTCGCAGTTCATCCTACATGCATGTTGGGTCTGTGGGCAAGACTTTCCCGTGAAGCACTGCATCCTTTCGTGTTGTCGTCCGTTTTATAGCCTGCTACAGTACCTCTCTTTGAAGAGCACGATGGTCAAATCTTTTTAGCGCACAACTGATGGCCTACAGGCCTGCCATATGGTCTCGCAAAAAGTCCTTGAGTACATGCAAAAGCATAAAATAAGTTTTTTTGTGCTTTAGATGCCAAGAACGTGCACCTGGAGGAGTGAACGTTCCAGCCGAAGCAAAGGCATAGACGCATCGTTCATTTATACATGCTGTCGTCTGCAGCTAGCGTGCATGCTTTGCAATTAGTGTGTCTTTCGGCCTATCTACATCCGCGAAACCTTCGCAATGCCTGGAGGCTCTTCAAATCAGCATTCGCGTGTAGCTTGTGTCGAAGACTATGATTCAGATGAGGGCAGCGCTAGACCGCGAACAACGAAGCCTGCCTCGCAAGCTCGACCTACTAGCAAATCGTTCATGACCAGGACTCGAGAGACGGACAAAAAATCAGCTTATTCGGGTCAAAGTAAAGACTCGGGCTATTCGAGTCTGAGTGCCGCCACAAACGTTGGCGCCAGCTCATCCCAGCAATTGAAAAATAAGGCCTCGAAGAAAACGAAAAAGGACAAGAAGACCACAACAACATCACAATCGCCGTCCCTAAGTATAACCATAGCCGGAGATGCCAAGGACGTCAAAGTGACCGGCCCAAGAAGCTCGCCCGAAGCTGCATTAAGGGGTTCTTCGCAGACTAGGAGAGGCCGGCGTGTACCGTGCCCCGGCTGTGATGATCCCAACTGTCCCGACACTGTCAGACCGTTAAGGAATTCTTCGCTGCATAGGAGAAGTCGGCGTATGCCGTGTCCTGGCTGTGACGATCCCAATTGTCCCGACGCTACCAGACTGACTCCAAGGCAAATATCTAGGAGGGAATCTATAGGAAATATTGCTCTCGCGGGATCGCCGTCCAGTGTTACTGATCCACTGAGCCAAAGACCTCTTTCAGAGTCCAGAACAAGACCCCAAACATACATCGAGGACGTACCTCCGTGGGTACATGATCAATCCCACCGAGTTGGACTGTGGACCACACAGGCCCCACTTCCTTTCACAACTACCGGTCCGGCATATCCAAGGGCTCAACCTCCGTTCCCAACTACCAGTCCAGCATATCCAAGAGCCCCTTCACCATCGAGATTAAGACGTTCAAGCTCATCGTCGAGATTAGGACATTCAGGTTACGATGCGGGCTATCATGCAGATAATATAAAAACACTTGGTCGTCCACCACTACCACTACCACCACTGCCACCAGGACCAGGAAATCCCATATTGCCTAGCAAAAGTAACAATCAAGCTCGTTCAAAAAGTTCATCACTACTTGGGACAAGACCTCGCAGTTACTACGATATCCCTTTTCCATACAGCACAACACCATCGCCGACTCTACCAAAGCCGGCGAGCACAACAGCTAATCCAGATCCATTCGCAATTCCATCACTGTTAGGGCCAAGATCTCAGAGCTACCATGACGCCTTTTCTCAGCCGAAAGGCGCACTGCTGCCACCAATGCCGCCGCCCCAGCCAGTGCCATCTACATCGAATTCCTCGCCAATTCTCGACACAGCCACCGGTCAAGCCCGTCCAAAAGCCCCTTCGGCATCTAAATTACAACATCAAAGCCAGAATGAAGTCCCTGAGCTCTACGCTACTGAAGGAAGTCACCCACTAGCATCATCGATGGTTCGCAGCGGGCGAAAACCCTCCAAGCTCAACAAAGAAAAAGTAAAAGGTAGCGACAATAGAACCTCATCCCCGATTTCCTTACACAAAAAACCAGATTCGCATACGAACTGCACAGACTATGAAGACCTTAATTGTTCCGATGCTACCAAATCGTCCTTGAGTCAACAGCATGTCTCACCCGCAACCTCAACGCCAAAACTTAAAGCAGAAAGTACGGAGGTGCCTCCGCTTCCGCCTGTCTCGCTTAGCCGACACCTATCTTATCAAGGATGGATAATCCGAAAAGCGGAACCTCTACCTGGAGAACTGATGTCGTGGGCACGGATTGAGAAGAATTCTATGCCCTTCTCTCAGGAGGCTTTGGCCCGTACAGTCAAGATTAGAAACACGAGGACACCCGTAATGCAGGAATATGACGAATTGCCATTTGAAAATTTACGCACACAAGTTGATCGCTTAGTCACCGATTGCCAGTTGGCTGAGAACAACCCTGGCGTGAAATGGTCATTGGCGAGTATTGAGCCAGTTGCTGTACAACACCCAAAGTACCGCCGTCCAGAAACTGTGATGGTAAATGTAATATTGGAGAGTTCTGGGCAAAAGGCCTCGAATCAAGTCTCATCTAACTCGCCTCTGGTTTTGTCCCAGAGAGAGGATCATGTGAGATTGGACAAGCATCTGACAATACCCTCTCTACAACCAAATCCCTCTGAAATATCTTCTGTGGTAGACCTGTCAGAATCTCTCCCTCTTGAGCGTAGTGCACCACGCATACGGGGGCCTCCCAGCGTTGGCTCCAGTACGTATGTTGGATCCGATTCGGACACCGATCAAAAGCTTGAAAATCCTTTTCTTGAGCATGAAGGGTTTACTGAGCAGAACAAACTATTGGCCCAAAGCAGTCAGATAAATGCCTGGCTGGCTCGCTTTGACAGGGATGACGACTTGGTTGCAGGTGAGGGTTTAGTATCGCGCACAGAATTTGAGAAGTTGATGACTCGTTTGCCAAATCTCTACAAGACGCATCTTCGCCAAAAAAATGCCGAAAAGCTTATGAAGGACCTCATGAAGGAAGGGAAGACTCAAGATGGCCTGACAGAGGCCTTTGAGGATGAGCTCTCAAAAAGGCGATCGTCCTGGCTTTCTGAGTTTGGAAAGGTTGAAATCGACTCTGCTTCTGACCTCTCCGAGAGGGCAGACAAGTTGGATGCGAAAGGTCAACCAAAAATGGAGAAGCAAACAGGGATGGTTGAGAAAATCCCTGAATATCTGACAGGAGACAAAGCGGCGAAAACAGAGCCAGAAAGAGTGAATAGAGAAGAGCAGAAGGCCCAAAAGAATTCAGACGTTGCCAATGAGTTAGTGGCTGGGGAGATGACTTACGATACATTAATTGAGGTAAGTCCACATTGTCAAAAGAAATACCGCGCTACCAAAATTCTACAAAGACTGTAAGTCTAAATTCGAATCGCGGAGTCCCCCATTAAAATTTTAAGAATTTAATTGGCGTAATTTTTTTAATCCAAAAAATGAATGAGTATTTAATTTGGATTTCTGATTGGGGTTTCCTCGATCCAATCAGCTAGGAAATGTTCACATTTTTTTGCTTCCCTCTAATAAAGCGCTTTCTTCAGAAATTGAACATGCTACTTTTTATCAGCTTATCAGAGGATGTCAAAAAAGTTATTGACGCTTCTTGACTAATCAGATCAAGGAGACACTCGATTAAAGTTTTAAATTCAATCATCTATCTAATTTTTAGTAAAAAAATTAAGCTGATAAGAAAGCAAAAATCTTGAGGGGGGGGCTCCGCGATTGAATTTTCATTTATAGTCTATGTAAAATTTTGGAGTGACAGTTCTTCTGACATTCCATAATGGGCCTGTGCTGATGTTTCCAAAGAATGATACTCCGAATCCCAACACCGAAGGCAGCATCAGTGAGCACCAATCTGAGGTACGTTGTGTGGCCGACAATAGCCAGGTTTATTTCTCCTCATTTTCGATGATACAGGGTTTGAGAAACGCTCCACTCGATACGTCTGTGTCTTCACCCACTTTGACAAGGGAAGGAAAGCTACCCTCAGAGCAACGGGATCACAGCAGCCATCGTAATGATGCAAGGTTCAAGACTCGGAAGATGAAGAGAAAAAATCTTAAACGTCTTCAATTACTAAAGGCGCTATCACGGATTGACGACGACCTCGTCCCCATAGAAAAAGCCGAGCCAAAGCAAGTAGACTCCTTGCAAACAACCAGCCAAGAGAAGCAGTCACGTAAGCAATCTGAGATCAAACTTGCGAAAGTTGTTTGTTACCTCTGGCTCATGCGAAAATGGCCCTATGCACCCTTGCAACATAGGTCTCATGTGAAGCGTTGGTTAGGAAGGGGCGCGGATGACACACAAGCAAATATTACACAGGACATAGGCAAGCCTGTTGTGGGCCAGAATATTAGTAACAAGCTTTTGAGGCAACAGAAACCACACCCCAAGAAGTTGGTCAAGCTTCGGTGGATTTGCACTTGCGGGCAACTTTTCGAGGAGGTGATGGAAGAACTTGTCCCAGGAGCTGTCCAAGAGCTAGCGTCGGAGTTAAGTACTCCAGAGTGCAGCGACATTGGACTCTCGACTATCTCTTCATCAACCTCTTCTTTGACTGAGACTAACCCTAGCTCGTTTGATAGCTCAGCTAAATCGCGTAAGCCTTACAGCGGCTCCGATGACTTGGCAATTGACATTGACGGTTCAACGGATGCGGAGTTAAGCGAGCAGTTTCCACGAGTCCAAAAATTTATTCTCCTTTGCTTAGCATCTAAAGGACAAGAAAGTTTGGAACACGCAGATATGTCTTCGGCCAAGACAGACCGCTGCATGTACACTCAATTTCATCGCCATTACTTCAGTCCAATGCGACGACTCGTGCGGCTGCTTACCCTGCGCACGCTCGACAGAATCGAGTTCACGAGGTTTCAATTATTCAACAAAGCCAGTGTTGCCATCGAGACCGGAGACATTGGTGCGCTTCCGCCAGACACAGCCAGGGACTATGAGTACGAAAGAAAGCACTCATCTCGACCGCCCATCCCTCTCACTGCTCTCAAGCATTGGACAGAGAACCCCTCGCATGCCCGTTCAAGGCCACTCCATATCAATCGCGTGCCAACAAAAATAAGCGGCCAACTTCGCTGGTCAGAAGATGATGGGGGAGAGCTCGAAGGATGGGGCTTACGTTTCAAAGAAACAATGTCGTGGAGAGCCGTCTGGGTCTCTGAATTCTTTATTGCGAGCGCAGCGGCTGCGTTCGCGATTTTTTGGTGCACTTACCGTAACGGAGATATCCAGGATGGTTTCACCGTGGCTGGGGTCGTGCTGGCCTACGGTACAATATTCTTGGGACTCGTACAAGGCTTTGCGCAGTATCTGGAACAGCATGATTCTTGAACAGTATTTTATGTCGGGGAGAGCCTCATTTAAATATATAAATCCTATTGAAATTTTAATTACGAAAACAGTTGACAGAAAGCCAAAAGATTAAGGGGGAACTCCGTGACTTGAATCTGGAATTTAGTTTGCATAGAGTTTTGACGTAGTATTTCTTTTGACGTCTCCTGATGTGCAGAGTATTTCATATAACCTAAGCGCATACCGGCTACTTTTTTTTTCTGCTTTCCCTTCGCCTTACATAGTACTAAAGTACTTGAATAGTCGATCAAGCGACTGAATATTCGTCGAGGCATGTGTAATTTCATTTTGGTATCGTGCTTTGATGTCCGTGAAGGGTTATCCGAGGTACAGCCGAACCCGCACAAGCGAGCACGTGAGCGCACCAAATTCCGACATCCGTACTCTCCACCTGTGTTAAAGATTCTATAGCTTGACAGCGAGCGACCGTCAGAAACTATCACCAAGATGTCACTCGTCACCGGAGAGAAGTCCAATTTCCAATTTGTATGTTACGTCAAGCATGCGATCTACCTTACTGTCTGTAGTTTGCAGCTAATGATGGAACGATTCTAGATCCTGCGTCTCCTCAACACCAACGTCGATGGCAAGCAGAAAGTTATGTACGCCTTGACCCGAATCAAAGGTGTCGGGCGTAGATACAGCAACTTGGTTTGCAAAAAGGCCGATGTCGACCTCAACAAGCGGTACTTTTCACCAACAACCCACGGCCAAATACCAGCTCGCTAATACATCCCCAGCGCCGGTGAGCTCACTTCCGAAGAACTGGAACGCATTGTCACCATTATTCAAAATCCGACGCAATACAAAATTCCAACCTGGTTCCTCAATCGTCAACGCGACATCGTCGATGGCAAGGATCAGCAGGTGTTGGCGAACGGTGTTGATTCGAAGCTACGTGACGACTTGGAGCGGCTCAAGAAGATCCGGGCACATCGGGGATTGAGGCACTACTGGGGCTTACGAGTCAGAGGTCAGCACTCGAAGACGACGGGCAGAAGAGGAAGGACGGTGGGTGTCAGCAAGAAGAAGGGTTGAAGGCATGCATTGTATCTGGGTGGGCATGGGTTACGAGATGAATCATCTGCATTGCTGCTACTTTCGGGCCCCTTCACACCACTGGTTCCGGCAATGATGGCACTGGGGTTCTTTCTGCTGAATACAATACAAATGCTTTTTCATGTTACCATCGTAGCTCCATGCCTGCGCCATGCAGCGATCTTCTAACACAAGAGAAATCGTGACAAATTGAGGAACCATCATGTCCGCGCTGAAATGCAAGACCAGAATCAATGGACCCAGAAAGACGAGCCAAGAGGCAGCAGAGACGGCGCTTAATCCCCTTCATGTACCACCGCCATATCCAACACCTCTGCCCTCGCCCGCCCCTTTGTTTGCGTTCCAATCAGATCCATCAGATTCTTATACGCACCCGGCTCCACAAATCCCACTACCTCCCACTCCTCGCCCACGACATCCTGCGCCTCAACCTGCTCCACATACCCCAGGATCCGATCCTTGACTGTTCCCTTCTGCTCCTCAGCAGCCTGCTCGTCTGTAGAGTCCTTCTTCGGTGCTGTAGCTTTGATTGCCTGCTTCAAAATGGGGGTTGGACAGGTAATGCGCAACCGCATGCGCGCGCGGGCAACGGGGATCGGCTGGTGTGCGATGAGCGCCTTCATCGCCTCGAGCGCCTGACTCTTTGCGCTCTTCGTCGTCGTAACGCCCGTCCACTTAGGTAGCGCCTTGCTGGCTTCGTTCGGCTTTGCTCCATTCGTCTCGCCATCTTTGGTCGGCGTTGCAGTGCCAGAGCCGTGCGATTTAGCAGGGTCGTGCTGCTGTGCGGACTGCGTGCTCAGCTGGTCCAGCGCCTTCTCGATCATGCCAGTGGTGTAGACACGTTTAGTTTTCGGGTCGACCAGCTTTCCTGCTACTATGTCGATGACTTCGCGGTTGACTCGCTCGAGTTGTGCGCTTCGCTCCTTTTCTCCCACTTGCAGCTCGCCCTTGTTCAGAATTTCCAGCACGATCTCGTCGACTTTAGCGTGCCCGAAGGCCTTTTTAAGGTCTTCATGAGGCGCGACCTGGCCTTTGGAGACGTTCAGGAAGACATTGGGGATTTGTAAGACGTTGTCAAGGTCTTTTTCCACGCCGGATCGCCATTCAAGGACTTTGTTCTTGTAGCAAGGAATCTCAAAGCGTTTCTTTCCTGGTTAATCGTTTCAGTAAAAGCCATATCGAACATCAAATATCGAGACATCTAGTAGAAGCACCCTACCTTTTTTCATCCGCACAAGAGATACATTGGTGAGTTTTATTTGGTTGGACGGCTACAAGAACATAAGCTTTGTGCGCTGTAGACCCCAGAGCCAATATTTGAAAAGCTCCATACCTGAGTTATGTTCTGCGGCATTTTGAATGTGACGTTCGTCCCTTTCGTCCAGTCGATTTTCAGGACTTTGGCAAATAGGTACCTAATAGACTGAGGCAGCGTAAAATCAAAAAATAGAGCCCACATGCGTCACTCCTCGGCCAGTTTGAAGCTAGTCTACGATAGGCAAGACCGTGATAAGGGCAGTGTCAGGCAACCATCGAGCCATCCTAGTGTTCGTCATCACCTGGACGACTACCAGCCACTGCCACCCTACAACACCTGCTATCTTCCATCACGCGCCCCCTCCATCTTTCCATTTGATTATCGTTTTCGTTCATTCAAGAGCATCATTCTTATTGTACTGTTCCTTATCTCATATACATTTTGCTTTATAGCTTGCGAGGAGTATATAGCTACCGCGGCATAACGCTTTCCAACCAAGCTCCTCTTCAGCTCGATAGCTGCTCCAAGCTATCAATTCCATCGTCATGAAGGTCGCCACGTCGACCATGCTCTTCGGAGCAGCTTCTGCCGCTGTTGCTCCTCAGCAACAGATATTGAAAGCTCCCAGCTCCATTGCCGACATGGCCGCTTCTTGGGCCCAGCCTCTCCGGGACTGGGAGGAGTCACTCAAGTCGTTGACTGGGGAAGCTCGCCAGCTCTGGGATGAGATGGCCATGATGTTTCCCGAGTCCTTCGACAAGTCCACTTTCTTTTCCTCGCCTAAGCCGCACACGAGGAAGGCCGACAGTGAATGGGACTATATCATGAGTGGTGAGGATGTCCAAAATGTGTGGGTCACCAATGCCCAAGGGGACAAGGAGAGAGAACTTGGCGGAAAGCTCGAGTCATATAACTTGAGGACCAAGAAAGTTGATCCTGCCAGTCTCGGGGTTGATACTGTTAAGCAGTACAGTGGGTACTTGGACGACAAGGAGAACGACAAGCACTTGTTCTACTGTAGGTGTCGTCAGAAAACAAATGCATTGCAAACATGAGGCTGATTAGCTTTAGGGTTCTTTGAATCACGCAACGACCCAGAAAATGACCCAGTAGTGCTCTGGCTCAACGGCGGCCCCGGTTGCTCCTCTCTCACAGGCCTCTTTATGGAACTTGGCCCTTCTTTTATCAACAAGAGTCGCCAAACAGTTTACAATCCTTCCTCTTGGAATGCCAATGCTTCGGTAATCTTCCTTGATCAGCCTGTCAACGTCGGCTTCTCATACAGCAGCGGCTCCGTTTCCAACACCGTGGCTGCCGGCAAGGACGTCTATGCCCTTATGACGCTCTTCTTCAAGCAGTTCCCTGAATACGCCAAGCAATCATTCCATATTGCCGGCGAGTCCTATGCAGGACACTACATCCCAGTCTTTGCGAGTGAGATCCTCTCGCACAAGAAGCGCAATATCAATCTCCAATCCATTCTCATTGGCAACGGCCTTACTGATGGTCTTACCCAATATGCCTACTACAAGCCCATGGCTTGCGGTGAAGGCTCACACTGGCCTGCAGTCCTCAGCGAGTCCGAGTGCCAGAGTATGGAAGACTCATATCCCCGGTGCGCCTCGCTCGTCCAGTCCTGCTACGATAGCGGTTCCGTGTGGTCTTGTGTGCCCGCCAGCATTTACTGCAACAACGCCATGATTGGCCCCTACCAGCGCACCGGACTCAACCCATATGACGTGCGAGTCAAGTGCGGCAGCAACCCGCTCTGCTATGAGGAGCTTGATTGGATCAGCGAATGGCTCAACCAGGCCAACGTCAAGAAGGCCCTCGGCGCCGAGGTCGACTCCTATGAGGGCTGCAACATGGACATCAACCGCAACTTCCTCTTCCAGGGCGACTGGATGCAGCCCTTCCACCGCCTCGTCCCCGGCATTCTCGAGCAAATTCCTGTCCTCATCTATGCTGGTGACGCCGACTATATCTGCAACTGGCTCGGCAACCATGCATGGACCGAGGCGCTCGAGTGGAAGGGCAAGAAGGCATTCAACAACGCGCCACTGGAGGACCTAAAGCTTTCGCAAGCCGCGATCCCGAATGCCAAAGACAACGTCAAAGTAGGCGACAAGATTGGTCTGGCGAAGGCAGCGGGCAACTTTTCATTTATTACGATCCATGCCGGTGGTCACATGGTCCCACATGATCAGCCTGTGGCAAGTCTGGACTTCTACAACCGGTGGTTGAGTGGCGAGTGGATCGAGTCTTAGATGCGCTGGTAACCGTAGCGATGGAGTTCGAATTGGAAGACTTTCTGGGAATAGCTTTTTACAGACGGACTTGTGCCAGAGGGACGCGAGAACAGTAGTTCGTTTGCTCTTGATGAGCTTTTTGGATGCGATGGACGCAATGTAGAAGCAGATCTATGAATCGAGTCAAGCTATTAGCCATGAAGCCTCTTCAAACAATTCGCAGCACTTTGAACCCATGAATCAGATCGATTCGCTTGTGACTTATATATACCCAATAGCTCGACTATAGGTAATTGTGGACAAGGTGGAGTCAAAAAGGGCAAATCGCTATTGAATGGTGGTCTCGTGTTCCTTGAACTCGGTCCCGCCTAGCTGATTCGCATCTCATCATTCCCCTGCGTCTGTATTTCCAATCCATCCTCCACCTCAAGCAGAAGGCCATGATATTTCAATAACCACACCGCGAAGGAATTATGAGCATAGGGCAAAGGGCGAGCACTTAAAGACCCTGCTACCTTGTCGATGCGTAGCTGCCGACCGGTGAAGGAAGAGCGAGGATGGGCGAGAACTTTTAAACCCTGGTACGACTATTACACGTACGCCCACGCAAGGTTGACTTATTCAGGTTCGCTAATTCGTGTACAAGAATCACGGTCTCCCTACATGTACCATTTACCATGGAATAGGCTTTTCCAACCCAGTGGGGACTCGGCCTTTTCTAACTGATCTTGAATATCACGCTACCTGAGTGAACTTGTTGGCCATCATTCTCGACGTCTGATGCAATTAGAATTTCCCAATCCCGAATGACTTTTGCGATAGACCGGAAGCATGCCAAAACCCAATATTGAGCGGAGTGCCTTCAGCCTTTTACGGGTCCGATCTCGGGATCTGCCAAGCTCTACTTAGAGTTGGAGGTCTTGAACTTTGCATTTGGTAATGTGGATATCCTGACTTCGACCATGCTAAGCTCTGTACGTGCAGGAAGGTATCGAATTTGTCGATCTACAGCACGAATGTCCTATAAAAGCGTTCCAGTCTCACCTTGGCGGCTGAAACAATACAAAAGGTCTAAATTACAATATGCAATAATAGATGTGTGGCATTGTCGAACGGCATGAGTAAGCCAGCCTGAAGTCTGACCATCTGTCGTTATGGCACTGCTGGGAACTCAATGCAATTTGGCATATCCTAACCGCGCAATGCCTCTTGGACAACGAGGATTGAATAATGAATGCACGAGGGAAAACGCACGGATCAGCGCAAGTTACAATGACTCTATTGTCCTCCACCACTCGCACGAGGCTGTCGTCAACGTCCACAGATTCTTGTCTACAATTTCGGAGCGCCTTGTCGCTTTTTCTAACACGCTGAGAAAAGACTCATCCAAGCGTAATATCAATCCACTCCAGTGTCTGCTTCTCCCATATGTGTCGCTCAATTTCGCCAGTGGCTTTTCTGTAAGCAACGCCATCTTTCCACTCAATCCACATTACATTGTAGATCTCTTTCGTATCAAGAGGATCGCCGTCTCTATCCAGCCCTGACTCTTCGTTCAGACTCCCGATGTCGACGTCACCTTCCTGAGTCTGTGAGCAGTCATGAGTGGACAGGCGACTGGTCGTCCAGAGGAAGTCGTCGTCCTTGGGCACTGTACAGCCCAGCAACGCAATGACTTCCACGCGCGGTCGTTCTGATAGCGAGCCAGTCCTTGCATCGACATAGGCTACGTCCGTCTCATCATGCTGGTATAAGACGCCTGCTGGGCGTCCGTCCAGTGTCATGATCCTTGTCATGTAGCGGAGTCTCTCCCCGAGTCTGAAGTAGGCCCTGGACGTGTGACATGAGATGAATGCCACAGGTGGTCTCTCGGAAATCTGCGGCGTTTCGCTGCAGAGCGGTATAGGGAACCAAAAGTCCACCTGCGGGTCGGATTGATGGGCGAAGCAGACTGGTTTAGGCCCCTTATCTCCATAATCGTCTTGAAAATTAGATTTTGCAAGCTCCGTTAGCTCTCGCGACGACCAGCCTTCCGGCATTTCTGCTTCTGATTCCAATGAAGCGAGAGCATAATTATGCCAGAGGCTTTTTATTGGCTCTCTCGACCCGGCATTATCATCGCAATGAAATTGCACCACGTTAAACGGTCTCAAACTATTTGATAGGATTGGCGCTGGGCCAGGGATACTGGATGAGTGGTTCCAAGTGTATGGCCAAATTATACCTGTTGACCAACCCGCCCAAGACCAACTTGGAAGCACATGATCCAAGTGTTGACGTTTTCCATAGCGTCGCCTCACGCGCTCTCCGCTTCTTTCTGGTTGCCACAAGAGAAGGATATCGAAGAATAGCTCAGGAATACCGGAGACGAACCCGCCAACGAACTTTGAACTCAGCATTGTCGATACCCCGGCAAACGCAGAAAGTGCGTCTTCGGGATAAGTGAAATCTCTGCTATTGAAGCCATTGACAAGTGCCTCCAATTCCGAGAACTTAGGTAGAGGAGAGTGTGACAGCTTGTAGGACTGGAGAACGATTTGGTACTCATCCGCATATGATTGCAGGCAATCTAAAGACTCCGACTCTTCGCTCCAGTGAGAAGTTCTACATATCCAGCGGACAGAGTCATGGGCGAAGTAGAGAACACGATTGGAGAAGACCTCCTCCTGGAAAGTCCACGCCCTTGACGACCAAGGTCTCAACAACGAGCTGTCCCAAATTTGCTTCGAGCTCGGCTTGACTAATTGTTGCAGTGGGGTCAAGGGCAGAATCCGTTGTACAGCGTTGCGTTGATCAGAGATGTCATGAAGACCCCGGAACCCTACATTTGCATTTGCACCTTGGGCAGCGACGATGGTGAGGCAGGCGTTAGCATAGATGGTGGCCATGGCGTTGAGCTCGGGCGTCTGATCTGCGTCTTGGACGATACATAGTGTATCAACCCAGAGAAAGCGCTCACCCAAAGCCCGAACCAACGCTATAGCTTCTGATACCGTACGGGACAGGTTGTTGGCAATTTCACTAGCCTCCAAAGCTCCGGGCTCCTGAAGCTGCTCGACACGTTCTCGAGTCGTCACGAAAAGGTTCACATTGCCCCATACATAGCTCAAGGCGACATATCGGCGGTCGGAGGTAGAAGATGTGAGACATTTCTGCTGGACATCTACTAAAAGCGATGGTGTCTCAGAAAATGCTTGCGCACTACCTTTCGAGATCTGGCAAAGGGTGTGCGTTCTTGAGCATTCAGCTAGCCAGCGCCGGAGCAGCGCAATATCGATCCAATGTGGATCCACGATGCGCGGCTGGACCCGCAACTCCGGCTCTTCGAACAGACCGGGATTGTACGCCAGATCGAATCCTTCCCACGTTGCGTCGAGTTGGCATGGAGAATAGGCACTGTAAGGATCTGGCTGGAAGAAAACGGTGCTGTGATTCCTTGGCTTCCTAACGTAGACTTCCTGCGAAGAGAGCTTTGGGTCAGGTGGAAAAAGCCTAGAATGATACTCGCAAGAGTCTTTCACAATATCCTCCCATTTGCCAAGGAGCTTTTCGGCACGCTGACTGCGAGGTGTATTCACAACTCGAATAATTTCTGCGCAAGCAGGACAGTTAACCGCGGGGAGCTGTGAAAAGGGACTGTCAAATACGTTCAAGTCCTACATGTACAAGTGCCTTACATACATCAATCGTTTTGATTCTGTTCGAAGCTTCTTGTAACCTATGGCGTGCTTTTGAGAGGGCCAGCGAACTTGGTACGCTGGACATTTCATTGGCCTGAAGGAATTGTCAAAAGAAATATCGAGGGCCCCTTGTCGATGGAGTGAGTTGCTGAATTAGATCAGATGAGTCCTGACGGTATCCTGGCTTCCTGGTATGCGACAAAATTTGGATGAATCAATTTCCATTTGCGATGTTTAATGAATGTGTGGACGATGCTTTGAACGGAAGTCTACCAGAACTCGATTGTCAAGTCTTAGTCCATGTGGGTGATCGGTGTGCGGGTCACGATATTTCTTCTGTGACTTTTGACGTGGCAAATTCAGTCAAAGCCATGAAATGGCAACTTGAGTTCAAGCACTCCGTAGAACGGCTGTCTGATGTAGGCTTGACGCTTGACGAGAGCTGGTCGAAGAGCACATCATAGTCTTGAACGATGGCTTTAGCGTGACTTCTAGCCTCTTCGCCTGGGAATTCTGCACCGCGCTGGGCAGACAGATTTCTTGACCTTCTCGTCAGCAAATGCATGACCTGAAGGTTCTTTTCAATGAAGAGCCCTCATCTACAATGCCTCCAGAAGATAAGTAATCGATTAGGAACCTGGACCGCAAGCGAACCTGGGTCTCGGAAGCTTGGCCAATGAGACTACCTTTTTTGTGAGGAGCTTACCTGTCAGATTGAGATGAAGGGATCCGCTGCATGATAATCATTTGAATGATAACCCTCTTATGCACGGCTTACCTGCGACTGCTTTTTCCACGGCTTGGAAGTGGATCTGGGACCTGGGCCACGTGCGGGAGAGCGTGAGCTGGATCTGAGTGGCCGCTCTTGGGCTGCTTCTGCCCAAAACAAGCCGCCGATCCGTGAGCACCAATTGCCATTTACGGCGTAGCTTATCGACGCTTAATTAATCAAGCGCCACATCCAAGCCCTAGGCCAGGTAATGCTCTTCTCTGGATTCAATTTCGCCAATCGAAGGCAAACCAGAACACACCCAGTGGCTCATCCTTCTGCGCAATGCGTTATGCGTGCTCCCGGACGTGATACCGCATGCAAGAATCACGTTATCAAGAAGTTTCTGTCAAGTCGGTGAATGCTGGCGGCGGTCCGTGACCGTAATTAGACAGCATGGAGGTAGCTGTGCCTCTTCCTCCTGTGCCCCTTCCTCCTTGGGCTGCTCCTGTTGCCCTTTCCGAGGAGGTTCGGGGCAACCGAGCTTACGCAAATCAACTATAGCAATGGTGAAAAGATGAAAGTCTGAAGAGGTTAGGAATCAGGATGGTCATCACGGAATGACTTGCGCTATAAATATTACCACATCGCATACAGGAGCCGCAAATATAGACTGTACGAAATCTAAGTAGCGAGACACGCGCATACTGAGCCGCGTTCTATCCTCCTGCGCTTCTCGCTCGATTCTTTCACTTGTATGTCTCGCCCTCTCCAACGTGTTCTCTCGCCTGGGTCTGATAGCTGATCTGCTTCTGATCGAAGGCCTGTCCCGATGTCGATTTGGTTATTCGTCTTGTTCGTGGGCTTGAGCTCAGCCTTTGCTCAGATTCCGTCAGGGGAATGGCAAAAACTGAATCAGACCGTCGGAGGCCGACTTTTCACCGCGACTCCCTTGGCAAAGCCATGCTATAACAGCTATGACGGACAGCCAAACACTCCCGATCAGGCTCAGTGCTCGGCGATCGGTGCAGGTTATCAAAATGAGTCTTTCATCGCTAGCAAATTTGCTGGCTACACCTGGGTGAGTTCAGATCAAGAACACCTTGACAGACGCAAAGAAGATAGATCGTTGTGTCAGCGCAAGACCATTTCTCGCTAATTTCGTAAAGACGAACTGGGGTTCATGCCAAGCGACTGGTGCAGGTTGCTCGGATTTCCAAACAGCTGCCAATGTATCCGTCTTACCCTCCTCTGATAACTGCGACCAAGGCAGCGTTTCAAGCTACTATGTCAAAGCGCTTTGCAAGGACGACATCCAAGCTACACTGTCATTTGCCAAGAACAACACCATTCCCCTCGTTGTCAAGGGAAGTGGCCATGACTACAAAGGACGAAGTTCTGGACCCAATTCGCTCGGGCTGTGGACCTACAACATCAAGCCTCCGCTTGTTCTGAACAAGGGTTTCGTTCCGGATGGTTGCTCAAGCGCTGTGGGAGATGGCATCACATTTGGCGGTGGCCAAGATTTTGGTGCAATCTATGATTTTGCCAATGCAAACAACGTGACTGTTGTCGGCGGTGCTTCACCTACTGTACGTGCAGCAGGTGGCTGGCTTCTGGGCGGAGGCCATGGAGCCCTGTCTGTCAGTATGGGCTTGGGCGTGGACAACACTCTCCAAATTCGCGCAATTCTGCCAAATGGAACGGATATTACAGCAAATCAGTGCCAGAACCAGGATTTGTTTTTTGCCCTCCGTGGCGGTGGAGGAAATGCCTTTGGTGTGGTCTACGAGGTTACGACGCGGACACATCCATCGACTCCGCTTGTTGTATGTATCTCCGGTTCTGTCGGAGTTTTAAAGCTAATGTTCCCCCGACAGGTTGCTGGTGCGCAGTTCGTTTGCAGCAACTCTGACTGCTTGCGCGAGTTTATCCAAATCTGCGCCGAGAGCGCCGACCAATGGGCCACGCAAGGCTGGGGTGGTTATATCACTATCGGCAGCGAGCCTAACCTTCCTCTCGGTTTCATTCTGATGACTCCTCTGATCAACGAAACGGTTGCAAATGCGTCCATGGCCAATATCATGAACTTCTTTGCTCAGAATGGCAACAATACTAAGCTCGCAGCGGTCTTGACCCTCCCCTCTTTCTACTCCGTTTACACCGCCTTTATTCAACCCAATGAGGATGTTGTGGGTGTCGGCATAGCTATTGGTAGTCGGCTCCTACCACGTACCTTGTTCCAAAGCGCGGCAGGTCAGCAACAAGTCACAGATTCCCTCCTAAATGTCAGCAGCATAGTTAGCTATCCTAGTCAATACCAGCCTGACGCACGCGCTCCATCCTACGGAGGACCTTTACAAATTCTGATTACACCCCCTGCGGCATATTCTCCGAACGGTACTGCCGAATCTTCAGTGACCCCGACGTGGCGCAACTCGCTCTGGCACATAGTTGCGCGCAATGGCTTTGCACCGGACGCAGATGCCCAGACGATTTCCAATGCATTTGACGGTGCAACAGCTGCAGCACAAGTCCTTCGAGAGCTTGCACCGCAAAGCGGCGCCTACCAGAACGAAGCTGATATATTTGAACCTGATCCGGTTGACACGTTCTGGGGCCGAGACAATTACGACAGACTATTACAGATCAAAACAGCTATTGATCCAGAAAATCTGCTCACATGTTGGAACTGTATAGGATGGAACTCGAGTGATGGCCGCTACAACTGCTATCCAAAGCAGTCATGATGCATTGTGCCGGACTCACGAAAAACACTGGATCTTGTCACCGACAAGGTCCGCATGTACTCTAGTTGCTTGCTCATTTGCTGGTTGATCAAATGCCTATTGCTACTATTGACTCACGTCTGGAGGTGATCGCTGACATCGCACCAAGGGACCGGGGCAATTGCTTTCTTAGCTAGCCTTTTCTGACTTATAAATCAATCCTAATATGCTCAATCCTCAGACTGGAGCTGTAAGTTGGCTATGCGAGCCAATGGAACATGTCAGTGGTCGACAGAGCCTACTTTTCTGTGGAGAAGTACTGGGAGGTGGCTCCCGAGTTAACGCAATGGTGTATACACGGGGAAGTGTCGCTGACTATGACAATTGGAGCGCGATGGGACATCCCGACTGGAGCTACGAGAAAGTATTGCCGTATTTCAAGAAAGCGAAAACTGTTCTTGATGAACCTAAGTCGGATCATCGGGGAGATTCTGGTGAGTATGAATCATTCCAGTTATTGCCCTCGTTTTATCGATAATTTTGTAGGTCCGTGGACCAACCAGACCATCAAGCCTCCTGATTGGCCCTTTCGAGTCCATCGAGTGTACGTTCCATGCGTCTTACAAGCCGCCTTGGCCCTCTTAATTCTTCTATAGCGTCAAAGAATGCGCCAAATCCTTGGACTTCAGTCACATTACAGACACAAATTCGCCAGATACACCTTGCGACGGCTTCGCTACACTTGATCTAGCCATAACACGCAATATGCAAAGAATGTCGACATTTGACGCATTTTTACCGCGAGCGACAGCCCTGAAACGAGAGAACCATCTGAGTATCTGCACCAGATCCATAGTTTCGCGTATCGAGTGCTCGGCCGAAAAGAGTGGCCATCGTGCTCAACGAATGGTTTTTCAGGAAGCCAGTTCCAAGTCGGGAAAAGAGTTTTCCGTCCGCGTAAAGAGGGAAGTCATCGTATGCTCGGGATCTATTGGCTCGCCTCAAGTCCTGATGCTCAGATTAGCCTACCCTACTGCATTGCTCAGGACCCAATTTCTTTCAGATTAGATCCGAAGGAGACTAATTGCTCCCCACAGTGGAATCGGACCTCGTCAGCATCTTGAAGAACACGGGATCAAAGTTGTGAGAGACTTGCCAGGAGTTAGGTCTGGTTTGGTAGGTTCTCCCCGCTCGAGGACAGTGGCTGCATGTCTAATTTGCGGATGTGCAGAGCGACCACGTGTCCATTCCAGTAACTTGGGAAGTACCAGTTGATGAGTCGTTGACCTACATCGCTGCATCCCCCCTAAGAGATGCTTTGGAATTCTTTAAGTATATCGTAAATCGCACCGGCATTCTGAGCTATCCTTTCCAAGTGGCAACCATTCTCGTCAGAAGTGCCACACTGAATGATCAAACGTCAGAGCATACACCCGGTATCCCGTCGGAGCCATCGCCCTCTACTGATGGCACCACGGTCCTGCGTACTCAGGATCATATTCCGAATAATGAGATTATGCCCCTAGCGACTAGCGCCATAGACGATTTAGAGAAACACAAGAGACTCTGCTCCAGGATTGGTGTATTCTCGTTCCGTGCCACCCTGTTGAAGCCAAGATCTCGAGGCACTGTTCGGCTGAGATCTTCTGATCCCCTCGATCGACCGAAAGTCGATTTTGGATTTATGGCCGACGCTAAGGATACCTTCCTGGCAAGAAAGGCTATCCGCATGTCATTGAAGCTTGGTGATACAATGAAAGCGCAAGACTTTCCGCTCCTGCGGGGCCTCACCGCTCCAGAGTCGACTGCAAGTGATGCTGAACTGGATAAACTGATTAGGAGCCGAGCACGTACGATGTGTCATTATTCGAGCTCGTGTCGCATGGCCTCCGAGGTCGATACTCAGGCTCCTGGTGTGGTGGGTGACTCTCTCCGCGTGCATGGAATTCCCAATTTGCGCGTCTGCGACACTAGCATATTTCCACAGATCATTGCCTCACACTTGCAGGCGCCTGCAGTCATGGTAACGGAGAAATGTGCAGATATGACCAAGGCGTCTTACGAGGGGAAGCTGTAGTTGCTGATCGCTTTCACGCTACAGCCAGGAATATTTTCGTAGCGTACTTCAGGGTCTGACAGCAGATAACTAGTAGCATGTCAATAATTTACTGAGGCTCACAAATCTCATAATTGTCCTTCCCGTGCATTTACTGTTCCGCAATCGCCATAGTATTGCTGCGATAGTCAAAGTCCTTCGCTAATGCGTAGGGACAGGTGCCCCAAAACCTGTTGCTCGTTACTAAATACCAGACGGAAGATACTCCATTTCCTATAACTCTAGATACGGACAATCATGCATGGATGTCGGCACTAGATGTATCCACTAGTTCTAAGCTTCCGACGTCGGCAGCGGCGCAATGATACACGTCACTGCACGGACCATATCAGGATCGGTGAGAGATCTCATCTGATATATATATATATATATATATATGTAAGTCGTACAACAGAGCAGGATGGCTTCCCACAAGTGATTCTAGATTTTGCTCACTGGAAACGCGAAGATTGTCTGAGCTGTGTTCCCCTTAGCTTCAAAGTCAATTACTTGCGAGGAATGAAAGAGCTTGTTAATGGCGACACCTTAGCAGTACTAACCATATCTTTCGCATGTTTGATTGTAGCCTAAAATTACTGCCGCTTAGCCTTTCACCTTATAACTTTGGCATCTCGAATACCGAGAGAATGGATTGAAGACGTAGTTGAGAACCCACCAAGGGAGAGTGGAAAATAGGACTTCAAACCATCAATGACGAAACAACAATCCCCCCACAATATTATAGCGAAGAAACATGCCTCATCGAGTGAGGATGATTCAGAGATTGATGTACCTGAAGAACTGGACACGGACCCGTATACTGGCCTGACTGAAGAAGAAGCCGCAGCACGGCTAATGAAATATGGCCCAAATGTACTCAAAACTAAAGCACGCACACCTACCAAAACTGCCCTTAAGGTTATAGCTCAGCCAAATCTACTAATGTTAGAGGTGAGTGACATTTCGCCTCCTTATGTAATAGCTATCTGATACTTCCAAGACCGCCGCTATCACAGCTGTCATCTTACGAGATTGGGTCAATATCGGCGTCACTTGCAGTCTGATCTGCTATGCCATTGGTTACACTATCGTAGAGCAAAATGAGCACATTCATTTCTGGGAAGATTTTCGACGAAGCATGCAAGGTGCTGTGAGAACCCTCGCACTTCGTAATAGCGACATGGTGGAGATATCTAGCCTGGAGATCGTTCCGGGGGATGTTGTCTACATCGAAAAAGTATGTCTACGCAGCCATCATGCAACAGACCCTTGAGCCCCAGTTAACACCTAGGAGGGCGCGATCATTCCGGCAGACGGTCGCACAGTGATGGATAATGGAAATCTCCAAGTCGACCAGAGTGCTATCACTGGAGAATCCGAGCCAATCGCAAAACACGAAGGTGACTCATGCTTTAGCTCGACGGTCGTCCTCCGAGGCGAAGCTTTTCTGATCGTCCAGGCTACGGGCCGTGATACCTTTATTGGTCGCACAATGTCACTCATAGATAATGCTTCGTCTGACAAGAGAGCATTTGGCGCGCTCATGCACAACATCGGGGTAGGGATCATTCTCATCAATACGCTTATCCTCCTATTAGCATGGGCATTGTCTTTATATCGTTCAAACTCCATGGACAAAATATTGCAGTTTACATTAACCTTGATGGTACTTGGCATGCCTACAGTTCTGAAAGGACGCGTTCGCGCTATCAAGGCAATAGGGGCAGGGGATTTGATTAAGAAGAAGGTCATTCTCCAGAATCTATCTGCAATCGAGTCGCTTGCTGGAGCCAATATCCTTTGCGTGGATAAGACCGGAACTCTGACGAGAAACCGACTATCATTAGCAGAGCCGTATTGCCTTGACGGCGTTGACCCGGATGATCTCATTCTTGTTGCCTGTTTGACTACGCCAGGAAGCGACAAGCGACTTGATTCCATTGATAAAGCTGTTCGCCGAGCTTTGAGACATTACTCCAGAGCCAGGGGTGATCTCCTCAAATACAAACTGCTCGATTATCAGCCCTTCTCTACGTCTACCAAAATGATTCAGTCTTTAGTCGAATCGCCTTCCGGCGAACGCATCATTTGTGTGAAAGGAGCTCCACGTGCCGTTCTCGAACTTTGTTCCAGAGATGGCAGCCTTCACCCGGATAGTGCAGATCAGTTTAAGAGTATGATTGCCAGGTCCGCCAAACATGGTTTCAGGTCTCTTGGTGTTGCTCGTAAACGAGGAAATCGTAGATGGGAGTTGTTGGGTTTCATGCCCATGAGTGATCCTCCACAGCATCATGTCGCTCGCCTAATCAAGGAGGCTCAATCTTTGGGGCTGAGTGTAAGAATGATTACCGGAGACGCCAAAGTCATTGCAGAAAGGACTGCTCAGCAATTGGGGCTCGGCCGAAATATCCTACATACGGACCAGCTTGAACATCAAGGTGGCGATTCCCTTGAATCGCCAATTTTCGATCTCGTCGAAGCAGCTGATGGATTTGCGGAGGTCTTCCCGGAACACAAGGACGAAATTGTTAGGATTTTACAAGATCGTGGTCACGTTGTTGCTATCACTGGAGACGGCGTTGCAGATAGCAAATATTTGAAGCGAGCTGATGTTGGTATTGCCGTGGAAGGATCTAGTGAAGCTGCCCAGGCAGCATCAGACGTCGTATTGCTAAAGCCAGGCTTTCGAACAGTCCTCTCCGCATTCAAAGGCGCACGCCAAGTATTTCACTGTGCATACGCATATATTGCGTATCAACTGGCCTTGACATTACATTTGGTAATGTTCCTCGGCTGGTGGATGATATCTCAGAACGAGTCTCTCACTTACAAGTCTCTGATATTGATTCTTGTTGCAACGGAAATCACGGGCCTCGCTATGCCCAAGAACGAGCCTCTGTTTTCGAAACAGCCTGTGAGGATGCATCTCGCAAAACTCTGGGGATCGGCAATATTGTTAGGTACCTCCCTCGCTCTTGGGACGAGCATTACATCGACGTTGGTGATATCGAGCTGCAAGCGAGATGGTAGCACATGCTGGCAGTCTCCTGTTCCTACCCGTGCCCAAAAAAGGGTCCTTGGAGAACAGCTCTTGCTTCTCCAAATTGTACTCACACAACATTGGCTCATTTTGATTACCCGTACTAACGGTCGTTTTTGGATCTCGGTATCGCCCATTCATCTATGCAGTACGGTTCTTGTGGTAGATCTTGTTGCTACCTGCCTTTGTCTGTTCGGCTCGCTAATCGGAGGGATGAACACAAATATGGTCGCTGTGACTGCGATCTGGATCATCAGTTTTGGTACGTTCTGCCTCGCAGCGGGCCTTTATTGCCTGCTACACCGTATCCCAGGTGCTGGCAATTTGATGTACGAAGAGATCCAGCATGAAAAAGGAACGGACGTTGGAGAGGACGATCAACAGGACTGGCGCCTTTGACTGCGGTAGTTACGAGGTCTTGAGTCTTGCTTGCTTATTTCTGTGGTATGGATGCATATCAACCAGCCTGGAATGGCGTATCTGAAGTAGGCTTGTCTTCAGCCATGTTGCGGGCCTCCGGTACTGGATTGCATTAACCATCTCGCGTTCTGGCTCAGAAGACCGAAGTCTTGAAATGGCACGAAGTGGCACAAACAAGCTCTCGCAAGTAGATGCTGGGAGTTTGTCGTAAACGGGACGACAACTATCGTGGAGTATCGGTCGGTCGGTAACGGCCAGAGATTTCTGCTGTGCGTAATTAAAACTCACACGCCATGCGCGTCACTTGCTCATGTCCACCGCGGGACCGCTCGTCTGGCTGATGGTGCCTCTGAAATACCATAGCGCCTTATTCAAAATTACGAATGCAATCTTTCTCCCAGAAGATCTCCTTCAAAGGAAAAATGAAATGCAGACAGAAGGAAAGAAAAGGTAGCAACAACAGCGCTCATGAAGATGAATGTTTCTGTACGCCCATATACTGGATTCGAGATGGCTTCTGCTACTGGCTTGGGTTTGAAACCAGCTGGGTGACCAGTAAGCGGTTTGTAGGCCATTTGACTTGGAGTCGCGGCCTTGAAGCACATTCCATCTTGTAGTATCGTACGAATTTCCGAGTCCGTGACTGATTCGATGCCGTAGATATTTGTGGCATCTGATACAAACATGTCATTTCCACCATCTCTATCCACGTGGACGGATCGATATTCACTTCAAGACGTCAGCCTGTGATACAACTTCCCAGCTACAAACCTTGGAAGATGAACGTTACCGCATATCACGCACACCAGGTGTCTTTATGTCGAAGTTCTTTGGCAGCCAGCTTCCTTGCGGGAAACATGCTTCGCACAATTCCAATTCGTTATGTAAATTCTTAAGGCCATTTTGATCGCCTGTCATAGGCTGCCTTGGGGTAAACCGATCAATGATCACGGCCAGATAGACCAGGGGATAGTAACGCAACAACCAATGAGCAAACATATGCACATTGAAGACATATCTTCGCAACAACGACCACGTCCGCTTGACAACTCGACTCAACCTCGAGACCGCCTTTGATGAGTATTCTTGAACTTTCTGTAACATGTTTAGGTCATTTCCAACAAAGCTCAGGTGCTGGCGTCAGTATATAGATCATCCCAGCCTTGGTCTGTGAGATGTTGCCGCTTCTCAAAGTTAAGAACTTCGTGATTGGACGTGTATCTAGGGCAGTTGCAAAATGTTCAGTATGAGGTGAGGATAAGGAAAGCAGACAGTCTGAAGTAAAGATATGTTATCCGTGTGTACATCTAGACAATTCGCAATTCATCGTAGACCTAAGACAGAGAGATTATTCAATCTGGGTATTGCGCGGCTGAGTAAGCTCATCTACCACGTGCGGGCGTGAGGCAGCAGGTCATGCCGAGTGTGGGGCTCGGGTAAAACTTCCTAGCTCTGTGAAGGCAAATAATCCAAACGGCGGAACAGTCAAACAACTTAACTGGACCAAGTACCGACATGGAAGGGGACGAACAGCCGCGCAAGCGCATGAAACTATCTGGTCCTGAAAACGATGTTGACCGTGATAAATCCTTGGTACAAGTCAACCAAGATGAACAAGAGAGAGAGGCGAGGGTCGGAATTAAACAGTTTGTGGTGACTGATGTGCCTGGCTTCACGGGTATCTTCAAACAGAGGTATAAGTGATCTCAGAAAGCGCCTCAAGTCGGAAGCTCATCACATGTGCAGATACACGGACTTTCTGGTGAACGAAATCCTTCCAAATGGCGAGGTCGTACATCTTCGAAAGATCGAGCATCCTCTTGGCGAAGAGGCACAGCAAGACCAATGTGAAGACGAAAAAGGCGGAAAAGACTCAATGAAGCAAATACAAGAGAAGCGTCTCAATGGGAAAGGAGGGGATCAACCTGCGATTACGGAAAACGGTCAAAATCCTACACCAGGTCAAAAAGCTCAGAATGCCAAGAGCGGAGGAGACGACTTTCAGCCAAGCATAGACGATTCAGAATTACTCAACTCTATATTCGGAGAAGAAACAACTCAGGCTACGCTCACGCTCTATCGGAAAGTCCTAAAACATCCCGACTGGAAAACGCGTGATTTTCCTTCCGTGACCTCACCGCCACTTACCGACCGCGCTTTACGAACAAAAGCCCACCAAACTCTACGGCGTATATTTGAAGGTCGTCTGGAATCTAGTACAAATGGTGCTGACGGGTTCATTAAGATCGTTGCGGCCTCTCAACCAAATGCTCACAGTCATGCACGCAGCGCACCCACTCATACAGCGGACGGGAAGCCTATTAAGTTCCAGGGCAGAGGCAGCCTCGCTTGGCAGCAACTTGGAGGAGATAATTTACATTTCACGCTTGCCAAAGCGAATAAGGACACGATGGAAGTTGTAAACTTTATCGCATCTCAACTAAAATTGAGTTCCAAACAGTTTCATTTTGCAGGCACGAAGGATCGCCGTGGAGTGACAGTGCAGCGGGTCAGTGGACACCGCGTTCATCGAGATGCTCTAGCAAGGCTCAACAAACGGCTGTACTCAGCAAGAGTGGGAGACTTCGAGTACAAGGCACATGGATTGGATCTGGGAGATCTGGGCGGGAATGAATTCACAATTACGTTACGAGACTGCCACGTCGTTGATGAAGATGACTCAGATTATGGAAAACGAGCAGAAGAATTATATCGAATCGTAGGGCAGCGAGTAAAGGAGTTTGAAGAAAAGGGGTGGATCAACCAATATGGCCTACAGCGATTTGGAAGTTTCGTGCACGGCACAGAGACCATTGGACTCAAGATTCTTCAGGGAGATTTTGAGGCCGCAATTGCTTTCTTGCTGAGCTTCAATGAAGATCATTTGAATCACGATAACTCCACGCAGAAGGACCTTGTTTCGAGTGACGACTTGCGACGCGCAGAGGGGTTACACATTTGGGCAACTGAGCAAAACAGCCGCCGCGCGTCGGAAAAGCTCCCCCGGCGTTTCAGCGCCGAGTCGGCAATCATTAAGCATCTTGGATTCCGCGACAAGAAAGGCCAGATGAGCAGAGCAAGAGACTTTCAGGGGGCTCTTGCCCAGATTCCAAAGAATTTACGACTCATGTACGTCCACGCATATCAATCACTGGTCTGGAACGCAGTTGCCGGAAAACGCATCGAGATGTTTGGGACAGACGTGGTGACAGGTGACCTCGTGATTGTCGGTGAAAAGGAAAATGAATTACAGAATAACCAACCAAATCATCAATTCAAGGAGGAGATGGAGGTTGACGAGGCAGGCGAAGTGATCATCAAACCTACCGCTGGAGATTCTGCGGGCCCAATGGCCGGTGGTTTTACCCGTGCCCGGTCTCTATCTCAACAAGAGGCTGAAAGTGGGAAATTCAGCATTTTTGACATTGTACTTCCGCTTCCTGGCTTTGACGTCGAATATCCTGCCAACGCGATAGGGGCTTTCTACAAAGAATTCATGGGCAGCGAAAAAGGCGGAGGCCTGGATCCTAACGACATGCGTAGGAAATGGAGAGACATTAGCTTGAGTGGAAGCTACAGAAAGCTCATGGCAAGGCCATTGACCAAAGTCGAGTGGGAAGTAAGGAAGTACCGTAGCATCGATGAACGGCTTGTTGAGACGGAATTGGAAAAGTTTATGGAGAAACCGGATAAGTCTGAAGAAAAAGCTGCTAAAAATGTAGAGGGGTTTGATGAAAAAATTGAAGAGATGGAAAAGCATGCTGACCAAGAATTGGAAGGAGATAGGCTGGCGGTAATTTTCAAGCTTCAGCTTGGAGCAAGCCAATATGCTACGATGGCCTTGAGAGAGCTGACCAAAGGAGGAGCTAGAAGCTTCAAGCCAGAATATAGCACAGCTAGATAGATGAAAGGCTTTGGGTGCCGCTTGTGAGCTGATCGGGAAATCACTTAGCGTAGTAATGATCAAGTTCACAATCAGCATTCATCAGATCCAGAAGTTAAGGTAGTCTCGTGAATTCCACTAATCAACAGACTGCCCCACGCAACGTCATAGTGGCTGGATTTAACCCCACTAATGGGGCTTCAATAATTGTCAAGAACGACTTCAGACAGATCATTTTCGTGTTGAACGGTGGGAGCATCTCCGAACCCGACTTTTCCTTCTAGCGTACCAAACATTGAGCCGAATCAAGATACATACCTACGATCGACCCAGGTGATCATCAAACATGGCTTCCACAATTCCAACTTCGACCTCCGTGCTGGAATCCACCGTTATTGAGGCGCCGCTTAGCAAAGTCTGGCATCTTATCAAGCTTCAGGAGTTCGACAAATTCTGGACAGCCATTCAGTCCGCCGACTATGTCAAGGGTGTCAGTCCTGAAACGGACATTGTGAGGTGGAAATTTGGGGATGGAACCGTATTGGAGGTTAAGCAGGAAGAGCATTCGGTAAGTACACCGGGAATGCATTCAAGATATACTTAGACTCGCATTTGTCTCTTCAAGTTTGAGTTATCAAGACTAAGCTGACCTATCTCGATCTCATAGACCATTGATCACTATATCACATATTCTGTCATTACCTCCCAACCCGCCCTGACCTATTCCTCCGTGGTTAGCACAGTCCGCTGCTTCGCCGTAACAAGCGGCAAACATGAAGGCCACACATATGTTCAATGGAGTGGAAACTTCTCGAGCGATGCTGACGCTGGTCAGTCTGTCCGTTCTAATTCAACGCACAAGAGTCTAGGCAGATTAGGCTGACTGACTCTCAACATTGCAGGCGTCATCCAAGATGGCAAATACAAGCGTCGCGAAGCTCTTGCCGACTTGGCAAAGGCTGCTGCCAAGTAAAAGCTCTGGGTTCATCGAAATCATCGATAACATTTTTTCACCTGGCGAGGCACGGGAAGTACTAAGGAAACTCGGTATGAATTGAGGCATGACAAGGCCAGCAAGGTGGCTATGGGACACGTCCATACCATATATTTTGGAGGAACGCATGATATTGTGGCTAGTCTAGCTCTGAAAGTGGATGAAATACCCATTTCTGTCATTCTTAGTCATGGTTTCCCTCTACAACCGGATATGGATCAATATAATCGCAACTAGATTGATCAAAAACTCAAAGCCCCTTGCTTTGCAGACAATCTGAGCTGAGAATCAGGCGTAATCATCAACGCTACTAACACAGCTGCCTCCAAGTAGAGAATTGAACTTCAGATGTGGCAACGTAGAATTGGATACTATCTGGAGTCCATCGACCAGTCTCAATATTGCAAGCTGATCATGCTAATAACACATCTGCAGGAACTTAGCAACACATTTCCCCTCAAGTACCAGCCCTCGAAAGTCGATCACACCTCAATTTCTCACTTGAGTTCCCCCGCACTGAATACCCTCATGCCACCCACAACGGTGCCACCGTCTCCACGGCCCGATCTACCACGCTCCGCACCCGCTCCCGAAGCACCTTGCTCTCACATTCGACCTCGAGCCCTTCCAACCACACCCGCGCCACCTGCCCGTCAACACTGATCTCCACCCCAGGTACGGGAATCCCCAGCGTGTGCAGTCGAGCGAGCTCCTTGGCCACAGCCACATCATCGTGCTCCTCATCCATTTCGTCGTCGTCCAAATCGGCTTTCGCCGGAGGTGAAGAGGTGTGAGCATGGGCGAGCGGCGTGATCTGCGTACCGAACTGGGATTCAAGAAACATGCACAGGCGGGTGAAGCGCTCGCGTGGGGTGAAGTCGACGTGGGTGTTGTGAGTTCGGGGCTTTGGTGGGTCGTGCTCATGGCTGTTGCAGGGACGAGATGATTCTGTAAGCGAAGCGATCAGTGCTGTGCAAAGAAGAGGCGATGGATTTTTGACAGGAAAATGACAACTTACGTTTCACGGCAGCAGGGCTGCTTTCGACATTAAAAAGGACGGCGATGATGGCATCAGCGATGCTGTCATTCATCATATTTCCTTCCCATTCTACTTCAATCTTTCCACCAGGTGATACGTGCACCGTGACGCAACCCATAACTTGGAAGCTGGCGACGCTGCGATCGATTTCTTCGTCTGCCTCTTCTTCCTTTTCATGGGTATTGCCGTTCATTTCTGTATCTCTGTTTACGCCATATGCCTTCTTGAGTTGAGTTGAGATATCTTTGACGGCGCCAAAAGTGCCCTCCAATGCCCACTTTATCAAGTCAACCCCTGCAGCGTTAAGGGTCAACCGCTGCCGGCAGGTTAAGGTTGTAGTCGTCAACCCTGCGTATTCTCGCAAATCTTCAGGCGCCATGAGACTCAGCTTGAAGTCGTTCTGGACCAATACTCCACTCATGAGCTGAGCTTGTTGCGCCGCGTCCAACTCGTTCTCACCATTGGCGGTTCCATTTTTAATCGTCGGTGGATTGATTTCGTTGGCAAGTCTGCCGACAACTTTTGCTGTCTTCTCCTTTCGAAATGGAATCTTCAAGACCTCGGTGTTCGCAGGAGAGAATACTTTAGTAGGCGTAGATTTCTTGGCGTTATCGGCGAGAAGACGGGACTTGAGACGCATCATGTTGGATTTCTCTCCATGCACAAGAACCTATCATCCCAAGCTATTAGTGGCGAAACCGAAAGAATCGAAATACTAGCAACGTACCACGACTGGAGCAGCGATTTCGTCAATAAATTGTTTGTTCTCAACCCCGTCCACGTGAGCTGCAAATTGAAACTCTGACACCGTACATCGACGAGGTACCATGACCTGATCTCCTTCTTTTCTGGCTGCACCTTTTTGCAGTCCTCTTGCTTGATTTCGCGGTGCAGTCATGATCGCCTGTATCTCATCGGGTTCCTGTACTATCAACTTCGCCATCGTACCCTCGACGCTGTAGCCGGTGATAATGACACCATTCCGCTGATCAGGGGCCCATCGCTCTAGAAGTTCGCGAGAGACGCCCGATTGCAACATACCCGGCGAGGCAAGCATAACGCAAGGACCCACATCGTCGAATCTGTCCAGATTCCGGAGCGAGCGAATGTAGCGGAAGTCCCACGGACCGGCCGCTCCAGACGTGTCGCCTCGTGCTTCGGCCTCGGCCATCCGTTCGCGGAAAAGTCGCTTGATGTTATCATTCATGCTGCCAATGTAGGTCTGATACACGATCATACATTTCCGTGCCAGATTTGATGCATAGTAAATGGGCATTTTCTGATATTCCGGATGCTTTTGCCAGTATTCGTCCAATATGAGCAATAGTTCTTGCGCTCGACCAAGAGCAAAGACAGGCAGCAGTGCGCGACCACCCCGACTTACCACGCCTGTTATGCTCTTCATCAATGCGGCCTCGCGCTCTTGCTGAGGGACATGGCTGGCAATGCCGTAAGTACTTTCCGTGATGAGTAAATCAACTTTGACACCTCGGGGTACTTCAGCTGGAATCAGATGTCGGTCCACTTCACGACTGTAATCGCCAGTAAAGAGAATGTTTAGGTCTGAGATATTGAGTAGATACATGGCGCCACCAAGGATATGGCCGGCGGGATAGGGAGTGATTCGGATGCTTGAGATTGTGTGGGTGGTATGGTAGTCGATTGTTTCGATCATAGGAAAAGTAGTCAGGTGATCAGCTTCGGTGAAAAGCTGCGTGGGTTGTTCGGATGACGAATGGGTATTTTGTACGCGAACCATATCCTGCATGAGCCATTTGTAGATCGCTTTAGTTGGATGTGTCATGAAAACTCGACCTCGGAAATTTGTCTTGGCAAGAACATAAGGAAGAGAGGCAGCGTGGTCGAGGTGACAACTGTGAAGATCATGTTAGTCCTAGGGAGCGATGACAAAGGTATAAGCAAACGAGATTCTAATGTATGGCTAAGTACATCGGCTGGCTGGGGCATATCTGGGTGGATATGGGCATTCAACAAGGCTAGGCGAGTGGAAAGCTAGGGCAATATATTGTGTTCCATTGATTTCTGTGTACATGCATCCGACCACGGTAAAATATCCAAATGCGAAATAGAAGAAAGACACGCCGTTGAAGCGAATCCAACTGCCCACAATGCCGTTATGCCAGTGTCCCTTGATTTAGCCTTTCCAGAAGCGATACGTAAGAGACGATAAGAGAGCAGTTTTTAACTCACTGGCTGATGAGTAAAACATCCACTGTGCTAAGATCAAAATCGTCGTAGAAAGGCAGAGCTGAGATGCCTTCATGTGCTGGATGCATTCCGGCATCGAGCTACACGTTATGTCAACGCCTCTGCCTTGACAAAGTGCTCCATAATCCTTACCATAACAGTCTTGCCCTTGTATTGTATGATATGACATGACCGACCCACTTCATTTCCCCCTCCGAGGCAGTGGAACTCGAGCTCGTCTGAAGGGTCCACGGGTTCGTCGTTCTCCGATGCGAGCGCGGCAGCCTTTCTCTTCAATGCCATTTTGACTATTTCTGATCGTTTGCCGCACGCCTCACATATGCATCACTAGCGTATTTGGCGCTTCGACTTCGAACTGAGTCTTCCGTGACCGCGGTGAAGGAGTCCGGGTTGATAGTGTGCACACGCGCCCTGGAGAATGACGATGGCAAAACCTGAAGGACTAGGTAGAATCTTGGAAACACGTTCGAGCCCGAGGGTGCGTGACGAAACTTAATGGACTCTGAGAGGGAAGATGTCTTTTCACAAAGTACAGGGTAGAGGTCCAAAGCACAGAAGCTGACGCGCCATCTGTGCTTAGTCATCGTTGCTACGGTGGACATTGTAAACCCTCAAGGGCCAGCGCTGAATTCCAAAAAAGAAAAGTGTCTCAACGCTCTTCCTCAGTCAATTCCATTCCCTCTGTGAGAAGCTGTTGCCGTGTCATTCGTGTCAACTATCCATCGATTCTCTACAGCCTGGCAGGTTACTGTCAAGCGGTTGCAAGGAGCTATTCCCTGTCCATCGTTTCAGGCGTGGAGGAGAAATGTCAAACCCCAAGCATCAATGGACAGCAGGTTTGAGTCGATGTTCTTATGTCTGCTACGTCCCCTGGGCGGCCTCATTGCTGCCACGGCCTAGAGTTCATGGAAAGCTACAGACAAAGACTTAGAAGCCCTTCAATCTATGAAAGCTCCGTAAAGAGCTTTGCAAACCTAACAGAGATGGCCCTCTCATAAGCCATGAAGCACTTGACTCAGTACCCTATTAAGGGTTAGGAATGATATCGTCGTGTTCCTTGGAACGCAGTCGTCTGCATTTGGGCATCTTTACCATACATCGGTCATAGCGCCTCTCTCTAAATGAACAACGCGATATAAAATGTTGATTGTCATCGCAATGTCCGCGTTTTACCGCAAATGAAGACCAGTGTGAGGGTATTTTCGGAATATGAAAAGTCGCAAATAAAACTAAACGTGAGACACCCTTGCTTGTCAGCCACGAGCAAGGCAGGTATCATCGAAATCTTTGAGAGATTGGCACACACTTCCGGTAATCATTTTGTAGTTAAATTGACAAACTCCAGCTACCGAATGAGGTAGTTCCTCCACATACCAACGGTACATAGGTCTATTTATTATGTTGAGTAACAAGCATCCATTCTCCATTCTCTCAGCGGTAGGTGCACCTGCTAAGAACCCTTTTGTTCTGACATTATACGTGATCCCCAACTCCACGAAACAAGCAAATGCGGGGATTCTTTCAAGGAACTATGCTACCAACACCGATATCACACGTATTACAACAAACTGGTCCAGGTACGATAGGATTTTGCGACAGCCTCAGCTACGATTACGGCCGTACTTGCTTCATCTAGACATATATGTAACCTGCTGCCCCAATTCATGTTCCCAGCATCGACAAATTCTTAGAAACATGAGACGAAAGGCAAGCCCTTGGCTAAAACCAGCCAAAAGCTTCAATTGTAGCTTACAACAGAATGTCGTCTCCGAAAGGTCAATAGAAACAGTGCAACACTGCCTAGTCCGAGATATTGGAGACTGGTGGACGGCACAGTAATACAAGGAAGTTTGAGATCAACGAGTCCTAGTTATTGGAGCTGATCTCGCTCTTTTAGGAAACAACCTGAAAACGAAAGCCGGT
Source organism: Bathelium albidoporum (assembly GCA_021031095.1). NCBI lineage: Eukaryota > Fungi > Ascomycota > Dothideomycetes > Trypetheliales > Trypetheliaceae > Bathelium > Bathelium albidoporum. The sequence continues at coordinate 60,756 of JAGFVP010000047.1, forward strand.
CTACTGATTATCCGAGCATGAAATGCATGTTCATGCTTATCCTTCCGGCCATTTCAAGAAATCCTATGTCGCAATCTTAGGCAGCAACCTGACAGGACCGAGTGAATTGCCCGATTCAATAGAAGGCAAAGGTCTCAGGATTACTCATTCCAGCGTTTATGTCTGAACTGATCATATGCAGTACCGTACTGCGTATGCCTGAAATTTGCACCAACACACATACTTCATTAGCCAACTGTTGGTGGCTTGATCGCGAATGCGAATCTGCGTTAACACATACAGAGGTCCATTTCAAAAGTATTGTCTCACGCAAAGACTTCGCGGGTGACACAGTTCAACCTAATATTTGTTAGGATTTTTGAGGTTATGACCGTGTTTCTACCCTGGGGTACAGAAAATGGACCAATTGTCAACTGGTTAATTAGTGGGTATATTCTGCTGGGGGGCTCCCCGAATCAACACGCCAATTTTTAGTGCGGGACAAAAATTTTGAAATGGACCTTTGTGTTGTGAAGCAAAGTGGGATGAAGAGATACAAGCATCTACAGTACAACAGCACGGAAGCCTGTCACATTTCCGGAAACACGAGCTCATCCGCTTCCGAGGCTAACCTACAAGTTCATGGGGTTCCTTTTGCCTTTGCAGCGCCTTTGACGCGAGCTATCTTAAGAAGGCAATCCTGTCAAGGAACATGTCCGATAAAGACAGTAGATGTGTTGTCAAGGATACGCAAGCTGCTTATCACAGGAGACGTACAGACTACTGAGGTTGCGCAGCTCTGTGCCAAAGGAGGCATACGAACACGAATCAATAGTGGTTTACCCCTCAGCGGCTATGACAGCCGAATTCAGAAAGATGAGATCAGGGCTAGGAACAGCTGTAATTCGTGTATATAAACAGCTCAGATTCCGTAGGAATTGAATTAACATGGTGCTCCAGAACTGTGATCTTTAACATGCGTTGCCAATAGGCTACGTAGGTACTGTCGTAAGGAGCTATCAAGATCACAAGCATGACTTGATGTATGGAACCAAAATCGCCATGGCCGTCGAACATCATTTCCACGAGACAGTCTGAGGATAAACATACAACGTAACGATTTCATTCTCGGTAAACAAAACAAATCTTGACTACGAAAACAAAAGGCAGGGAATTTGAGGACAACATGGAGAAAGAAGCTGGTATGTAACAATTGTCAATATCCCAGACCACGAGTCACACTAGTCGTTGTCTCTTTTCGACACTTTGCAGGGAAATCCATCGCTTGGATGCGCGGCACCATGTAGGGTTTGATATGCTCTATCCCCTTTCACAGTTTTGGGACCCTTATACGAATGTGTCTTATCCCATTCATCATAGGCGCCCTTGATGGTGAATTCTCTCACGGTGAGAGCCAATATTAGCTTAAGCTCTAGTATTGCGAGCTGTTGGCCTATACATACGTGGTCCGTGTTCAAAGGGTCGCCACGCACCATTGACCGTATGATGTAATGGATGACCTTTTTCGACAAGCCAGCGCTCCGGAAGAAAGGCGTCCAGTTGAGGCCAATACTCTTGGTCACAATGGATAGCTACGTGATTTGAATACACCAAAAATCCATCTGTGGGCAAGTGATGACGTCCATCGGGTGTAGCTATCGTAAATCCTGGCTCACCATTCCGGGTACTGGATGCGGGTGGGTAAAGCCTCAATGCTTCCTTAATAACTGCGGTTGTGTAGTGCAGCTGGTTGACGAGATGAGGGTCTTCGCTGATAAGTGACGCAGCTTGATCAAATTCTGGACCGAGGACTTCGTTCTGCTCTTTGATAATGCGATTTAGCACTTGTGGATGAAGACCAAGAAGATGGTAGCAGTAGCAAAGAGTACTACTGGAAGTATCATGGCCCGCAAAAAGAAATGTCCTTATTCGGCATATTGCGGCATTCATGAATATTTCGTAGATCTTCATGTCCTCTTTGCCCACTCCGCTCTGCAGTTGATCTTCCATATATGTCTCGAATGCAAGATCGATGATGGTCCGAGTTCGCCCCTCGGATATGAATGACTGGTCTCGCGTTTGCGAATGAAGCGATTATCCAGCTCTCATGAGATGTATCGCACCATCTGCGTGGAATTCCAAAGGTGCATGATAGGGCCAAGTGGATTCCAGCTACTGAGAAGTTCATTGCCAAGCGACAGCCATTCGATCTGATATCGTAATGCATCTGTCAATCTGTTTTTGGTCCGCTGTACATTGACGCGGGTATCCCTAAAATATTTGTATCAGATCTGAATGGGCATAGAAGGGTGTTTAATGTAACTCACAGAATAAGCCTACCAATTATATCGAGGTCGAGGTTCACCGTTAAAGGATCCATCATGAAGGTTTTGCCCTTAGCTGCTTTCTCCCGCATAACCTCACAGGATGTCTGAATATCTTCGATTATCTCTGGAACCTTCGTCATAAAGTAATTGCTACTGAAAACAGCTTGAAAGACATTCCTCCATGTCTTCCACGCGGCACCTTCCATCGTCACTAGATCCATGTCACTAGTTATCGGCTGTATATATTTGCGCAGAGCAAAGTACTTGGGCAACGAATGTGTTGTGATTTGGCTTGCACCACCAATAATGGCGGACCGAACGGCCATACATCAAGATAAAACACCGAGCCTGTATCTGGGAGTGATCATGCAATTTGGTGGAGCAATGCGGGTGGAGATAGATCCTTTGGGAGCTTCGACGTGATGTTCCTCATTACGATAAGGTGGCCTAGAAGAGGGTGGCGTGGTGGCATGGGCTAGACGTGCTCAACTATTAGCAATCATTCGCAGTGTTCAACGTCGTTTTGACAGCTTCAGGAGGCTCAGAATTAATACAAGGTTTATGCTGCATTAAGCTATCCAAGATGCGTGAAAAATAATACTCTGCTTCAAGGACTTACAAGCGATTCCTTTTGCATGCCCTGGAATTTGCTGCGCACACGGTATAGCTGAATAAGGAAGGCACCGATTTTATAGATCAGCCATATAAGAAGCATCTGTATGACGCTGGAGCGTAGAAATACGACGAACATGTTAAAGTCACCAGACTGCAATGTGGAAACAGGAAATTATTTCCAGTAGGTATGAGGATTGAACGTTCTCATATAAGTAGGATCTCGCGAACAGCGTAGAATATCCATCAATGACCCACAATTTGGCGAGATGACCGCAAGGCTGAAATCCGACACAAACCCTGGTTTTCATTTAGGTACTCAATGCAAGGTAGTTGGTGTTCAACACGCTGAAATGTCCACTCTGTATACCTACTTTACCTAGGTATTTATTATATAGGTAAAATTTGACGGGAGGGGCCCCGATTTCGTGTGCGACTTGTTTTTGCCACCCGCGTGTGTGGCAATTTTCAGCTGAGAGCCCTGCGTAACGACACATGACTTACAACAAAAAGGTTTGGACAGTGACAGGTCAATAGCAGCAGTCTCTCCCGACCTTGGAAAAGCCTCGTGTATTGGCGGAAGGAGTTGATTCTGATTTAGGATGATATGTGACAATTTTGGCACCGGCACTTTCAGCCTTGCTCATTCATTGCAGGTCGGTATTCAAATCATCAGTTCGCCTTATCTTCATGTATCCCTTAAATGCAAAGCGATCTCGCTTATGTCGATACCATTTCATTTCCCCTAGCCTGAACTTGCTGCCTTAGGCTACTGTTTAATAGAGCTCTTCAGCCGTATATGGACCTTGGAAGGTTTCGGACAGAAACCTGTCTTCTTTAGGTTGAAATGGAACAAAAATCCAAGCGAAGCTACACGAGAACCAACTGCTATTTCCTTCCTCTACCGCGACGAGCTCTCGGACCACTGATCCATGAGGAAAAGGAGATTGTCAGTCTTAAGGCTTGTCTACTAACCAATTCATATGAGCCGCACGTTGCGCAAGTTCCGGTCATTCGGCTCCGATTTCCATAATTGAGGGGGCGGCACAGGCATCCACCATGTGCAGCGTGATTTATTGCTACAAGCTCGTTTGCCTTACATCTGTGGCTTGCCCTCCATTTCAATGATGCTGCTCATTCTTTCGCGCAGCAAAATAAAGTGTAAGGATGGTTGGAACTGACTTCTGCCTGAACCTCCCGACATCAATGTTGGCCTTCCAACTACCTGCATCATGCTTCAACGCATTCTAGAAAGAGTATGACGACAATGTTGCTCTGACGAATCTATCATCCAGTCGTTGTGTTGGATCAGATCACGAACACCGAGTTCATTGAGCGTCGAAGTTTACCAACCCTCTTCTCATGACAGTGTCAGATGCGAAGTCGTAGAACGGTCTTGGATAAGTGCTGTTCAGCCAAGATGTTCCAGGAGATTGTTGAACCACCAGTATGCAACCCCGGCTTGTCAACAGTACGGGCTGAATAACATCGGCGAGGCCGACAATTGACTTCTTAGCCTTACCCGGCTTGGTCTCAGAAGCTCTGCGGTTATTCTGCTCTGGTACATGCTGGTGGCTGACCCATAGCAGACATGTCGCGCATATAAGTTGTATGCGTCATTGTTTGTTGGGTGACACAGAGCAAAAGCAAAATCTTCATTGAAGAGCGCATGCAAGTAAACGAGAACTGTGTCGATAGCTGACCAGCTGGTTTGGTCTTCCCAGTTCATGTATAGCAAGTTGTGCCTTTCATGTCTCATCTGCTCGCCGTATGCCATGCATGAGTGAGTCCTTTAAAGCCGATCGACCCGATATCTGCGAAGAAGTCTCCGTGTTCTCAACGACGCGAAGCCTGGAGAGAGAGCTTGTCTTCCTCCGAAGTTTTCAAAAAAAAAAAAAAAAAAAAAAAAAATGACACAACCCAATCTGCTTTCTAATAGAGTTTGATCCTTCCAAAACGCCCTCGGGGCCACCTCTACCAGGAACAATACCCAATTTTATTGATCTTCCTACTGGAGCTTCACCAATGGTGATCACTATGACAGTACTGCTGCCTCTCATGATCACTATTGTAGCATTGAGATTGTATGCCGATGTATGGCTGACGCGGAAGCTCGAGAAGGCCAGCTGTACGTCTCTTGAGACCCGCATTCTTTGGAAAACAGAAACGATATGGCTAGATACTTGCGTTGTTAACCCACTTTCAGGGGCTCGCCTCGCTGCAGCAGTATGGATGCTACCGAGAAGTCTAGGAAGCCCTCAAGCTCATACAACTTGACTTAGGTAGCATCTGTATCATACTCTGCAGTTCTGTACTTCAGTAAGTATCTTTGTATTCGTATGCATAATTATTCAACAAGAGCTTAGCTCAAAGCAGCCGTCAGACAAGGTATTATCGGTAAAAATATATGGAACGTTCCGTTGTGCTTGGACACGAACTCATCGGTAAAGGTAACAATAATCAATGAATACCTGACTCGCCCAGCAGAACCCTTGCTGATCAGGGCCACATCCAGATATTCGCAGTTTTGAATATTTTGTATGGTCCTATGGAGTTCCTTGCTAAACTATCCGTTTTGCTGCTCTACCTCCGCATTTTTGGCGTGCGTGCGCAAACCAGCATTTTTACATACATCGCCACCGCGGTCAATGCTCTTGAAAACGTCATCGGCATATCAATAATCTATGTACCGAGAACGGGGTAATCCTGGGAGATCGCGGACTCTGAGAAGAGGGTGGACATCAGCGGAGACGCGCTGATGATTGCAATGGCCGCCGTTAGTATCTTCAACGATTTTTTCATTATCTCCATTCTTATTCCTGCTGTCTGATCTCTCGAGCTCTCTACTAAGAGAAAGCTGGGAGTGAGTGTAATATTCCTCGTTGGTCTCTTGTGAGTCGCTTTCCACTGTTCATCAAAATCTGCATCTCTGAACGACATTGGTGGATCAATAACTCACTTGCATTACAGAGTCTGCACTGTGAGCGTTATGAATCTTGTCCATCGAGTCCGGATCTTGACCGGCTCTGAGCACGCGAATCCCTGGTTTGGAGCTAACATCTATATACTTAGGTGAGCCTTCGTCTCTGTGACACCTGCGTGCCTTCTTTAGCTTAGCTCCTCCCCATTTTTGTATCATTTTCGTTTCCATTTGCCCAGGTACTGATCTTCGAGATTAAGTGTTGTGGAGATCAATGTTGCTACCAAATGTAGCTGCTTGCCCTCGCTTTCCTCGCATGTCAATGAACACAGAAGATTCTTCCATAAGATTAGAATGAGCAGCTGGACCGCCGGCGCAGCAAAAACTCACGCAAAGAAAGCGACGCGGTAGAAATGATCAGCGCCGAACGCCTGCCGTCCAATTAAAGTAATCGCCATCATCCGCTCATCCTGGGCTCAGCCATCCGCAATGGCAGGTTTCTCAAAACCGCAGACCGCTCGCGACTCGTCAAGTCGCAGCACTTGGAATCAGGGAACTACGTATGATCATGAAAATTCCAGCCTAGAAAACACTTTAAGAAAGGAACGGTGTAACGCTCAGGCACTGCTCGCCAAGCACAGGTACAACGAAAAAACAGAAAACGCACTGCTCTCGCACGCTCCTGTTTTTAAAGTTCGCACTACCAAGCCGCCCGCACAGACTGGGTATAGTCTAGGATCAGGTCGCGAGTCTCGCATGGAATTATAGTCAAAAAATTGGGAGCATAGTTGGAATTAGATTTTGGTTGAAGCTCTCTTCCAATTTCATCAGACGCTCTTCTTACGACAGTTCTTTCGCCGTCAAGTGGTAGGACAAACAATGGCGCTTGGGCGCACGGGAAATTTTTCGGAACAGACAACTCGCCCAACCAATCTCATCTGAATGCCAGGCTTCGTAGCAAAAAGAAGTGAAAAACAGACCACTTATATGGGCGACAAGAAGAAGATTAGAAGCCTCCCGAACAAGTTGTGTCAATTAGCATATAATTCAAAATTATGTTTTTCTTATTGATGGTATATTATTTGAGTGTCGCCTTAACTTATCTTTCAAGTATGTTAAGAGATTTGGAATTCGGTGTGCGACTTTCTTAATGCTGCAAGAATCAAGGTCTGAGCCTCGGCCGGGGATCTCTTGTATCGACAGAAAGAGGTATGGGATTCAAGCTACTTCACGTATCGTTTATTAGTATTGATTATTAAACCCTTGATATCTGTAAAATAAAACAGCTGACTAACGATACGTTGCTCCGGACTGTATGCGATTGGATGGGTGGCTGAGACAAAATCTCTCTGCGCACGAACATTGATGGGGGCGATAATTTGGGTTTACTCATTTGACTGCTTTCAACCTTGCACGCTGCTTTAAAGTTTTCTTACGAAGCATCAGATTATCTGTTTCTGTTCTTGGCGCTGGTCGTTCTCCGACCCTAAATCCGAACCCGAATGGTACAAGCCTTTGTCCGCAAGACCATGTCCAAAAGGATAATACCGGGGACACAGAAGATTCACTAATGTCCGTCAGGGATAAGCTTGCTGCACAGAAGTGCCGCTTGTTCGCTGGGTATTCGGCACTTAGCTAGGTCAAAACGCGCCCTACCACGGTACCGTTGACCGTACGGAGAGGTTTGTAAGCCGTATTAACTCCCTACTGAGCGCGACAGCTTTGATTATCTTCGATGAGCTTGGCGCTTTTTAGAGGAAAGGATGAGCTATAAAATGGAGAACCCTGGCTCTGTACGATTCTCCAAACGCTGATTGTGCATTCAAGACTTCCAAACCTTTTGAAAATGAATATGTACATTTTACTAGCTTCCTTGCTTTTGCATTTGTGTAGAGCAGACGTCATTCCATTTGACGACTGGGCTCACTTGCGTATAAACACTGGTAATGTTTCTATACATGCTCGATACGCTGGCACGGGACCACCGATCCTGCTTGTCCATGGGTTTCCTGAACACTCCGTAAGCCTCAATCCTGCTTTTGTGCCCTCTCATCAACCCCGGAAACTGTTCGAGCTCATGCAATCCAGCTTACTTGGTACTATGTTGGACCAATCCTTGCTCAAGCCTATACCGTCATAGCTCCCGATTTGCGTGGGACGGGAGACAGTGGCATTCCGTCTGACTATGCCTTTGACGCTGAATCCTGTTCTGATGATCTCTATGCTTTGCTTAAGTTTCTCCGGATCAACGAAACGTTCGTGTTTGGTCATGATAAAGGCACCGGGGTGGTCTCTGCATTGGTTGGAAAATATCGAGATAACATTACCTTCACACGCGTGGGTCTGAGTGAGTATCCTCTTCCCGGACTTGGCTACGAGATATACCAGGATCCCACGCCGACCTGGAACCTGTACAACAACTGGCAGCTCGCTTTCTTCAGCGTACCAGACGCAGCACAATATTTCGTGCAAGGACGCGAAAGGGAAATGCTCAGTTGGTACTTTTTCCATTCGAGTTACTCTGGAGGAGAAGCGATCAGCCAGGATCTATTAAACCGATATGCGACCACTATCAGCAAACCAGGATTCTTGAGAAGTGGTTTCGAGTATTTCTCGAATCCGACCATTCTGAAGGATGCGCAATTCTTCAATGCAACGTTGAAATCTCGGCCCTTAAGTATGCCTGTCTTGGCGTTGGGAGGGGAAGCCAGTTTTAGCCCGCGCTCAGCGCTGCAAAGTGCATTTAGCCCTGTGGCCTCGGACTTGACGACAGACGTTGTACCACATGCTGGACATTGGATTGGTGAGCGATTTGACTTGGGAGTATTTCCAACAACTGGACTAACGATGAGCAGCTGACGAAAATCCCGCGTGGCTTGCAACCCGGATTTTGCAATTCTTTGGGCAAGATAATAGCGGTGTCCCGGTTGTGGATCTTTCCTACCTCAATGACCAAATCACGCTATCTACGCCACCCGTTTATTGAAAGGAAGGAAGACTGGTCATCTGTAAGCACAGTGATGGTTGGTCGTTGGACTAGATCAAAAGCAAGAACGAAAGTGGATAAGGGTACGAAAAGTCTGTACAGTAAATGAAGAGCCAGCTAGAAACAACGATAAAAATTACCTTCATCAGCGGGTACTTCAAAGAAATCTAATTATCTATAAACCAGCATGGCAAGCGGTGAGCCAGGGTAATTTGACATCTCTTCGAGAGAAAAGACAAGATGGATTATTACGGTTAGCTAAGAAGCGCTCGGTGTTTACAAACAATAAGCTGGTTCCTCTAAACCTACTGCTGCTTCTTATCGAAATTATGGTACTTATATCGAGAATTCAATTTTCGACTCCCGATTCTGCAGCGAAAAGCGATTCCGAACTAGACTATACATTGTTAATGTGGCTGACAGTGCTGAACAGCCACGAACTATATTGTCTTTGCTATGAGGAGGTCCGCGGTCTGATCCTAGACTTTTGATATGTATGCCTGCATGATGACGACAATTCTTCTGATATTCCTTGACGCTGCTAAGAGCAGGATAACTTATCAGAGGGAGATAGCAGGAATACTGGAGGACGCCGATGAATTTCTTAAAAAGCTAAGGATTAATGCATGCTCAAGAATTCGGTTGAAGGGCTCTTCGACTATCTGGAATAGGGATATAGAGTAAGCAGCCTTTCTCTGAAATTGCTCGCTGCAGCAAAAACTCAAATTCTGGTTTGTGACGGGTGGCTCTCCGATCAACATTTCCATTGTCAATCCCTGAGATGCTGCGTAAGGAGACTGACGCATACACAAGGCATTCCAAAGCTGGCTTTTATGTAGATTCAAAGTGAGAAGTACGATGTGTTCGCGTTGAATTGTCTACGTATGTCGAGAAGATTGCGGGTAAGAAGATGGAGCGTTGCGGCCACTTTCCGCTTCGCTTTGGCGTCGCCCCGGCAGCGAGAGCCCAAACATCGCGATTCTTGCGCTACATACAACCACATCTTCCCTGTTAACAATTCCAATTGACTGGGAACTCGGTTTCTTAAATCCGAAGTCATACTGCAGAGAAGATTGTCATGGATCCTCCAACGTTCTTTCCTCAGTCTCCTGGCACACCTTTATTTCCCTTGTCGCCGGAACGCGTAAATGGGACGCGCTCACCATATGGACAAGATGCGAAGCCTTCCTTTACAATAGATGCTCGCATGCCACCATCTCCGTCGCTGCCCTCCCTACCATCATGGTCGCCTGATAAGCAATCTCATGTTCGCACAAGTTCTGACGTTCAGGGTATGGTTGCTCGCTTCAATAGTCTTGAAATCAACGACCATGCAGAGATGCGAAGACGGGACGAGGTCGCCTTGAGAAAAGCCGAGATGGGACGAGAACAAGCAGAAATCCGAATGGAGAAATTGAGAGAAGAGCTAAGGCGGATGCAAAAGGAGAGTGCCGAGAGCCGGGACCGCGAAAGAAGAATGGCGAAGAGGATTGAGTCTCTAACAGTAAGCATTGGAATTGCGTCTTCATACCTTCATATGAAAGGGTTACGGAAGTGGCGTTCTAACATAGTTATCTATCATAGGAAGAAAAGGTCCGCCGGGAAGAAACCCATGCACACGCCCAAGGCATCTACGAAAAGGAAATCCGCAAAGCGCGCAAAGACCAGTACAAGTCCGAGTCTTTTCTGGTTAAAGCCCAAGAGGAGCTCAAGATGTGTCGCAAGCAGCTCAATGCAGCGCACGTCAACATTGACATTGAAAAGGCAAAAGCGACACAAAGAGAGCAGGACGCATTCAAAGCAGAATACAAGTTCGTTGGCATTCAGGAAGAGCTTACGAAAGCACAAGAACGCATCAAGATTATTGAAGAAGAGCGGGACGCTTTGAAAACCAGTCTCAAGGAAGAAGAAGTTGCTCGAGTTGCAGCCGAAGGAAGGATTGCCTTACCGACGAGTAGGGAGAATGAAGACGACGAATTCGCGTCGCCGCGAAAGTCTCCGTCAAAAAGGCGGATTCTTGACTTGAGCGAAGACAAGGAAAACGTCTCACCGCAGAGGGCGATGGAAGCTACAAAATCCCGTGAGGACCTTGCCAAAGAGAAGATGAGACGAATCAAGGCCGAGGAGACTATTGAGTTTATGAAGATTGAATGTCAATTTGAGCGCTGTTCCTGCAGAGTAGCCGAGAGGAAGGGATCCAAATATGTCCACGATGTCAAGTTTACCACGAGGATCAGCAAGCCACGACAAGTCCTAGAAAAACGAAGTTCTGAAACGGATGAAACGGGAGAAGATATCGCCGTGCAAAATCGATCAGCCAAAGGGTTTGCAGCACAGATCGAATCGCATGAGTCGGAAGATGTTATGGATGTCGATGCGGCGCTTCAAGAGCCCAGGGCTAGAATGAGCTTTTCTCCAGAGTCGGGCACTTTTCACAAAATCGTATCAAAAGCAAAAGACGAGTCTGCTGTAGGGATGCCAGTGGACGAAGACGCGCAGGCTGTTGACGAGAATGAAGAGTCTCATTCTGCTCGATCTACGACACCTGCTTATCCTCCCCCAACCCAGGTTCATGATGATACAACAATTGTGCCCGATGAACCGACTCTCGTACCTCAGAATCCACCAACAGAAGAGGTTACCACCGGAAACGACGCCGAAGATGAAGACCAGACTACCAAAGATCAAGCCGCAACTTCAACACCATTGTCTCCGAAATCCTCACCTCCAGAGCCCTCGTCTCCCACTCCCGTTTTCTCATCAAGTCAGCCATCTCCCTCCGCCGCTACCACCACCGCTCCCACGCCGTCCACCCCAAAACTTCATGAGATCCACACCACGACAACAATCCCCGTCCACTTCACCCCCCAACGCAACCCCACTCAGCCACCTCCCTTCTCCCCCTCTGCACCCTCCTTCCCTTCCTCTCCCGCTACCATCCACCTCCCCGCAATTCCCCCACCACCCTTCACTCCCACACCCGCACCTACTGCAGAACTCCCTGCACATCTTCTCGACGCGCAGGGCCAGCCCCTGGTCCCACCCACCACCATCGACCGCGCCGCCGCACTCGAAGCGATCCGCCAGCGTCGAGGCCGCGCGCGCAGCTTCGCCGAGAAGCGGACGACGCCGCGGACGCCGATGGGCTTGGATGGGCTCGGTGCGGAGCGGCGCGATATCAGTGCGCCCGTGTTGGGAACCGCAAGTGCGAGTAAGGTGAATGTGCAGCGGATGGTAGGGAGAAGTGCGAGCCGGGGGAAGAAGTAGGGAGGTGGGCTGGTAGAGGGAGGGGTGTGGAGGGAAAGGAAAGTTAGGTTGAGGGTCTCAATTGGCGAGACGAGGAGATGGATGGGCAAACACGGGTGGAGGTGATGAATGAGTTGGTGATTAATGCCGGGGAATTCTTGTTTGTGTGTTAAACTGCGTTCTTTGGATTCATTGGTCGGCGTTTCAGTAGTATGCACCTGCATGGCGTGTAAAATGACCGCGAGGGATTGGCTGGGCTGTCTTGAATCCCAGCATCTCATTTTTTCTACTACTCTATTTATAGTGTAAAGCTTTCAGTACATAAGCATTCTGTTGAATAAATATTCAATTAAAGCATGCTGCTTACTGTACTTGGAGAGACCCGCAACGAAAAGATCCATGCCGTCCAATCAATTCTCTTGTGGGCTCATATTTGCAGATATCTCTCGATCACCAAGGGATCTCAAAAGAAACGTCCGACAAGAACATGCTGGATGTACTAAGGGAATCTAGTCAGATTATTGGTTTGCATTGTGGTTTGGGACTTCAACCGGCTAGGTCAGCTTTTAAGTTTGGTAGAGCCTCACCGGTGGAATTGTGAATTGCTGCGTTCAAGGCGCAGCCCACGATAATGCTTTCGGCACCTTCTAGGCAATGTTAACATGGTGATTTGTGACCGTATATTGTCTGTAGTATGAAATTTTGCACGGACTCCTGGAATGCAATAAAATGCAAATGCCATTGATATCACTCCTAGAACGTAGCTACTTATCATAGCAGCCAAGGGCCCGCCAGTCCCATAATCATGAAATACATAGCAGCCCAGTTTCCCTGTCCCATCGATGCCACTTTTCTACCGATTACTCTTCGCCACTCGCTCCAACTCGTCCTTTTTCTTGATCGCGTATGAGTTACTGCTACCTTTCGCAGCATTGATCAGCTCCTCAGCCAAGCACTCTGCAATGCTCTTTACGTTCCGGAATGACGCTTCGCGGGCGCCAATGGTAAGAAGCGCAATGGCCTGGTTGACGCGACGCAGGGGCGAAACATCGACGGCTTGACGACGCACAGTGCCGGCGGAACCGATACGGGTGCTGTCTTCGCGGGGGCCGCAGTTGACGACGGCGTCGACGGCAACTTGGATTGGGTTTTGGTCAGTCATAATGTGGATCTGTAGGGAAGGTTCGTTAGCGAAATTGCTGTTAAAAATTGGCCTGATAAGCAAATAGAAGGACAATGTGGAGAGAACGTACAATCTCGAAAGAATGGGCAACGATCCGGACGGCCATGAGCTTCTTGCCGTTGTTTCGGCCGTTCATCATTAGAGAGTTGGTTAATCGTTCGATAATGGGGCATTGAGCCTTGCGGAATCGTTTGACAGCGTATCGACCAGCAGAATGCGAGATATAGACCGGTGTGCGGATTTGGATGTAGTCGCTACAGTCGAGGTCTATTAGTCTGATTTGCTTCTGTAGTAGATCATCCCTTATTTTCGCTCTCCACTCCAGCCAAATCTTTTGACGAAAACGCGCAAAAGGGTATGCGTACGTGAGTGAAATATCCCTGATCTCGACATCTTCGTATGTCCACTTGTTAAATAACTTCACCTGGCCCTGCTGTTCTGTGACCTCCTTAGGAAGAACGGGTACGCCACCGCTGCTGACTTCCTGAACATCGTCGCCGTTTTCGTCCGCCATGTTGGATTGTTCGTACTGTCGGGATATCTGGTCGATGTAGTGGAGGTCAAGTATCGTAAATGTGGGCGTGACGGATATTGCCGAATGTGTGTGCGGGCGGAATGTTTGGCGGGCCTTCAGCCCTACCGAGCTCGGGCCCGTACTCAAAGAACAAATTAATTGCATCACCAAAAGGGATGGGTGCCGTACACCCCATGGAGTTTGATTGTCGACTCTCAATATAATGCGCTCATTCCCCTCTATTCGAAGATCGGCGACATGGCAAACATGCTCGCTCCTCTCCGCTTCGTTCAATCCTCCATAAATCGCCTACTACCCTTTACCACCCCCGGCACGCCTGTACTTCAAGATATAATTCATACCATTATACTCTGCACAGTCCTTTATCTCGGGCCTTCGATTCAGCAATATGTTCAACGACGGTTTATCGCCCGCGAGGATGACATTGCCTCGACAGCACACCCTCCACAAGACACTCCTCCCAACCAGCACGACACAATCGAAGAGGATCCCCAGCAAATCCCACCCACACCAGATGACCAGCACGTAGACGAACCAAATCTGGCAGTCGATGACGACAGCGAAGAAGCCTCTGACCTCGATCCTGACCTCCACCACGACCTCCCCAACGACGCCCCCAACGGCCAGCCTCCAAACCACGATGCCCCGGGCCCGGCCGACCCTCATGCGCCCAACCGTCCCCCACTAGCCAACCCCAACAGCCGCGCTGTCGGCGCCAAAAAAGCCCGCTCCCTCGCCCGGCGCGAGCAACGGCGCGCTTACCACGAGTTCCAGCGCTCGCGCGGCGACGCCCAGCGCGCAGCCGACCAAGCCGACGCCGAGGAGCGCGAGGCCGCGCTGTACGAGGAGAAGCGGCGGCGGGCGGTGGCGGAGATGGAGATTGCGGCGCGGCAGCGCGAAGAGGCGGAGGCACGGCGGGAGCGAGAGCAACGGGCACGGGAGGAGGAAAGGAGGCGGGGGGAAGCGTGTGTGAGGATGGTGAAGGAGGAGCTGGAGAGGGAGGGGAGGGTGAGGTTGGGAGAGGTGGCGAGATGGGTGGGATATAAGGAGGAGGATGGGGAGCAGTGGGCGGGGAGGTTGGTGAGAGGAAGTGGGATACTGGGGACGCAGAGGGAGGTGGAGGAGAAGGTGCTGATAATGATGACGGAGAAGGGTTATGTAGTCAGGGTCAGGGAGGCAGCAATGAGAGAGGCGTATAAACGGGCAGTCGATGAGATGAATGGGGAGAATGGGCAGGGAAAGATTAGTTATGAAGAATTTGGTGGTATCCTGGATCAAGTTTTGAAAAGCAATGCGACTCCTACAATATGAGAGGAAAGGGTGCGACTCATCCCACTGATCAAAGTCCATGCCAGTCTCCAGGGTCTTCGCTCTGGTGCCTCGTACAGCTTGCACCCGATCTGGATTTTGAAAGTTTGGTCCTCGGACTTACTTGTGAGAAATCATCTTACTCTCACTGAAACTGATTCTGTGAGACTTGGTTGGCCTGCTGATCGGGGTCCGATTAAAGGAGGAAGACTCTCAATTCAACAGCAATCCTTTAAGAACGGTGGTGCATGAACGTTACATCGAGACAAAGTTTTTGGCCTCAGGTGCTAGACAGGAAACTCTCTTATGACGATATATGACACTGGCGAAGCGCATGAGGAAGGACTGAAAACGGTAAGGTATGGACAGCATCTACCAGTCAAATGACAGATTCTGCAAAGACGGAATCTGACCAGGGCACAGCAATAATCCGAAGTTTTCGCTATCGTGGGAGAGAGCCACTGTACTTGGGGAGCAAACTTCAAGTGGACAGTCCACGACTCCACAGAGCCAACTATCGCGAACCTTGCTCAACTTTCTCTATAGTGCCCACGAGAGGATACCAAAAGAAATGGCGTAAGGTAAGTCGCCAATCAAATGAAGAAGGGACCAAGCCAGATGTCCTATTGCGTATGGAGATGATTTTCTGTTCCATCAAATCAGCCAGATCAATAGCTATACTTCTGAAGATAGAGCTGGCGACTCAAATATCGATATTACTTCTACCATTCCCTGGCCTGCCCTGTATCCTTCTGATCATTGGCCATTCTAAGATCGTTGAGTATGGTGATGGTTCTTACGGATAGGGTACTGCAAGGTTGTGTATTTGATACTGACTGTTCCATTGATTCGTATGAAATATGTTCATATAACGTGTTCTAAATGTACATCCAGCAAAAGCAACTGTCAATAACCTCTATGTTAAGAATCTAAATCCCTTCTTCGACTCTTCGTCCATCACACCCGCCGCAGTGGCAACAGCACCCTCCACGTGCTCACCTCGGTCAAGCTTCTTGTTCAGCCTTACCAGGATGAATCTTAGCAACGTCGCCATGATAATCGCCAAGACCGCCGTGGCGCAGTCGACCGAGAACGCAACCTCTGTAAAATTGTCAGCAAAGACTCTGACGAAGTCTGACATATAGAGCTTGCCGACTTACCATAGCGAGGAGCAGCCGAGTCCGGGTACATGTAAGAGGCATAGATGGAAGAGCAGTTCGAGACGGCATTGATGGCTGCCTGAGCTGCGGCTCTCTTGGCCGGCGGACGCGGCATCACATTGGCGATCCATGCCAATACAACGACGTACCCAGTGTACACACCAGGCACCATCAACATCATCGCTACATATCTCGGGGCGGTCGAAGTTGTTGAGACCCCCAAAATAAAAGCCACCACGCCAACGCAAAGCGGCAAAACCACATGAAGATACCGCTCACCGGTTTTGTCTGCATGCCAGGCATTGATATACGTGGTAATAACGGCCAGCACGTATGGTGGCGCACTAAGGAGGAGGGTATCGACGCTGTTATATCCTAGCGTTTTGACCACAATCGGGAAGAAATTGGTCACACTCCCTGCGCTGACGATACCCGTGAGCATGATCATGAGAATCCACATTTTGACGTCCTGTACGGCCAATTTGAAGCCGTGGAGGAAAGTCTGTTCTTCGGAAGAAACCCAGTCATCTGTACCGATATCTTCCTGCAGCCGCCACGTGGCAAGTTGACGCTCTTCTTCTGATAGCCATTTTGTTGTTCGAGGAAAGTTGGGAAGGATGAAGAGTGCGAGCCCGGCGATAACGACCGTAATGGAGCCTTCGATGATGAACAACCATCTCCTATTAAGAAATTAGCAGTTACGTCAAGATATCATGATCAAACCAACATAATGACGATGCACATACCAAGCTCTCAAACCTCTAGCTCCGTCCATATTTCCTGTAATTCCAGCCGCAATCAAGCCCGAAAAAGCGCCAGAAATGAGCGAACCAGAATACAACATCGCCGTGCGGAAAGCAAGTTCCTTGCGTGTATACCAGGAAGAGAGGAAAAACAAGCAGCCCGGGAAGTAGGCAGCCTCGACAAAGC
Organism: Bathelium albidoporum; assembly: GCA_021031095.1. Classification (NCBI taxonomy): domain Eukaryota; kingdom Fungi; phylum Ascomycota; class Dothideomycetes; order Trypetheliales; family Trypetheliaceae; genus Bathelium; species Bathelium albidoporum. The sequence goes on from JAGFVP010000047.1 coordinate 77,942, forward strand.
CGAGGAAGAAGCGAACAGCAATCAGGCCACCAAATGTTTGACAGCCAGCCGTTGCACCAGAGATACAACCCCAAACCATCATGCAGCATGGCAGATAGATTCCCGGCTTACCAATCTTGTTGAGAAAAAGATTCGAGGGTACTACAGAGTCGTCAGATACAGCATGACGCCGTAAAAGTCCTCATAGGCACGTACCCTGCATTAACAAGTATCCAACAAATAAGATACTAACTGCCGTGTTGAATTGATCGCCCTTCAACTTCAAGTCTGTAACCAGTCCGGCCAGCTTTGCCGAAGGAAGATTATTTCGATCGAGATAATTCATAATGTACATCAAGATCATCATGGGAAGCAGTCTGAAATCAATCTTCCTGACAAGCTGTCTTTCTAGATGGGCTCGCTCTTCTTGCGAGAGATTTCGCACAAGAGGCGGCGCTTCAAGTTCTCTGATAGGTACATCGGCGTTGGCGACGCCTGCTTTATCAATGAATTCTGGCTGGAATTTGTCGTCGCCAGTAATTCTATAGGCGCCATGATCGAATTCATCGATTCCGCGTCCGTTGATGGTGTCCATGGTGGATATTCGGAGGCTGCACGGTCAAACAACACTCCCCAAAAGATATCTGCAATGCACTTGTGGCGAGATTGCCAATTCCAAGGTAGAAAGAAAAGGCAATGGACGAGATGAAAAGGACTTGGGACTAAGTCGATGCCAAGCCCGTGAACGAAGGTCACCCTACCACGATGCACTTGTAATCCAGTGCGCCGCGCATCCTGGACTAAATCTCTGACAGGGCAACGGTCACTCAAAAAAGCGCTCGAACCAAACTCCACAAAAGGTGGGGGAGGCGTGGCTCTCACGCGCTGCCCCGAAATGCATAAGGAGGATGTACAATTCTGCCGGAAGCCCATTGGGCCCAATCAAGACGGGACTCCATGAGGGCACGGTGGCGTTGGTGGCACGGCAATAAGACGGCAGAGGACGGCAAAGAAGCAAAGTTAAATGTGGAGAGCCTTGGTCCCGGATGGAAATACCCCGCGCATTTACCCTGGACGGCTGGAATGCTCGATTGTTGGCCGAAGAAGGTGTCTGTGCCCAGTTTCGCCCTGGGAAGTGTCGCTGGGTAATGATTTTGAATGCGAGGCCATACGAGCAAGGCAAACGAAGTTATCGGCTTAGAATAAGACATTATGGTAGAATAGGGCGGATAGTTTGGTTGGCAGGTTGGTCATCTCATGGGCCCTTCAAAGCCTCCGCGAAGGCACGCCGAGGTTACTCGCACCAGTCGATTCATGCAGACCTCAATTAGCTACCTTGGCAGGTTATTTTGTTTTGTGCTTCCATCCTGCCAGCAATTTGGTTAATTTTATCTCATCTTTCGAAGCTGACGTGCTGCTTTCGGTGACATGATGTTCACTTCCACGCCCTCTAGTCAACCTACAAGATGAAGCAACCTTTTGTTAGCATCTGTTGCTATTTTCCTTTAATGCGGTCTCTACATCGGCCTGCTATACAAGTAACTCGCACCGCAACTTTTGTCTTTATTAGAAAGCTATTAGAATGAACGAGCTACGTATGTACTTGCTTGTATGTGTGAGCTACAATAGGATCTCAAGATATTCTCAGCATTTCATGTTGTTTTTCATGCTCGCGATACTTGCATACGTCTCGAGTCGAAGATGAAAGATGATGTCTGTATTGGTCGAGGATGCGTAGGAGTGCCATATCCAAATCAAGTTACGCATAGTCAAAAACCGGCTCGTTAATCAAAGGCACACAAATCAACGAGGTTTTCCTGCCCAATACTAGGGGCTGTACGATATAACGGTAGGCGTATGCTAGAAAATATTACTTTAGATATCAGGGAAATCCCGGCCGTGTTGTTGCGGCAAAACATCGGCCGCCCGCACCAGAGAATACAGTGCAATGTACTGCCATACGTTGAGTCTATTGATAGACCAACGTCACTTGAACTCAACTTTTAGCAAGACTGAGGTTCCCCAACGCCGAGACGATGGCACAATCTACAATACCAATTGGAGGGACGTCCAATATTACTTGCACCTTGTACCACGTCGCGTCGCCCAATAAGTTCGGTGTACCTATTTCATCTCGAATATGATTACAAGGTCCGTTTAGTCCAGACAGCGAACGAGTTCTGGCTCATGAAGTGGCAAACACGCTGGACCGCTGGATGATGGCTACATCTTTTGGGCCGATGCGGAAAAACAATGAACATGACACTTTCAAGCCAGGAAGAAAGCAAAAATTTAGCATTGAGGAATAACGAGTTTGCATGCTGATGCTAGCAAAATCTACAATGATTTGGCTACAAATGTCCTGGCCATCACAGGACTCAGGCTTCTTTTACCAAAAACGAGCAGATTGATTTACGACGTTGACAAGGAAACTTTTCAGGGTAGTCGTCACTGCCTGTGAAGGCGAACGCGGTACAATTTTGCCGTTGGGTTCTCTTATGGCAAGCTTAAATATACTACAGACCACGAACGCAGTCCAGCTACATTTTCCTCTGACATTCACCTGGGGATCCCAAAAGACATATCCTTGTTCACGCGTTCACGCGTTCACGCACTAATAGCCCGCATAGATCAAAAGCCTGGGAGCTCGTCATAGAGGATCTCATGCAGTTTGCACTTGGTGACCCGGCTCGATAAAATGGACAAGAAATTGAGAAACCTCTGATCTTGTTGGAGGCTTCCTTACTTCGGTCCCCTGGCTACTTGACGACTCTCTCTGGCAAGCTCTCGTGCCTCGCAGAATTTTCACATCGCTGCAGTGTTCGCAATCCTATGAGAGTGCAGGTTGCCGCCAATCGTACATCCTGAAAAAGTTCCGCTTCAAGCTGTTCGTGGCATTCCTATCATGGGAAAGCCTTGAGGATACGGCGCTCCCACCCTCCGGCGAAGGATGTGTTATGCCGGAGAATAGGTATGTAACACATTTGCCCCCGTTCAAATTGTCCAAGCCAGCTCCATCGTTTTTCCTTTCACAGCTGAGTCGTTCGCCCGAGCCCCCGTCTGCTTGAACCTTATCATAGGAAGTGCTGGGGCCGTATGCGAACGAATATCACTCGCAGAACCTTATAGTATCTTGGGATGGCATGCTGAGGTCCCATCCTACATGCTCGACGAATCCCATACATGCGGAAAATTCAGGATGTAAACCCAAAACAATTGCATGTACGATTCTGGAACAGCCAGAGAGCAAAATGATGATTTGTTCATAAGCATCTTGCAACTATTTTGGGGAACCCGATACGCTCGACCTTTGCAGTTTTCGGACGAGCGGTTGTTGAAAGACTCCTCGGGTGTATAGTGTCCCAGGACTTGGCTAAACGCGAGCAGGATAGCGACATGAAAGCACTGGTCGAATGCGTGCTTAGCGCGGCCCTATAAGAATTTGACAAAAACTATTGGCTTTTCGACAAACATATTGATACTGAGAGATTTTCAATTATAGTTATCGCGCACATCATTTCAAACGGTCGAGGACCAATTAATAACATGCCTACATCTTTCGGCAAACGCAATTCCGAATGAAAGCTGTTTGATTGAGTCTATCAAGGAGCACACGACTAGCAGAACTGTTGCGATTCGACTGCATTTGCAGCTTGTACTCCAATCCGAAGCGATGTAGTATTACGGTTTCCTCACATCCGAGATATTTCTTGCACCAAAATCACATGAACTGAAGATCTGGCGCATTTTCGGTTCGTGAGTCATGTCGCCAGGGGATTTTGCAGACTTCCCAGGTCTTTCAATTAAGATACAACCCTGGCACGCTGCAAGCTCGCCTGCGTGGCATAGTTCTCGAAATCCTTTAGGCAACGAGGGTAAATTGATCAGCATGACCGGCGTGAATGCCGTGGTAGTGCATGGTAGGTTCTGTTGGAGCCGATATTGTCTGGTAAATCTGCAGTTCGTTGTTGCTCAGCAGTCCATATCCTCGTCTTTTCTCTCGTTACACGGGTAAATGTGTTCCATCAGCAGACCTCTTCCAATCTACTTCTCTTTGTGCACTTTACCCCATCCGGCGTATAGGCCTAACCTAGCGCTTGTATGTAAATTGTGAGGGAAAAGACCCCGCATTAGCTGGCAGGGTAAATCGGTACCTGCTGCTGCCAGTCAACCTCACGCAGGGCTGCAGAGAGCTCCGATGGGTTCTCGGAAGCATGCGGTCAATCAGGGTCTCTTGGCGATGACTTCTGATAGGCTTGTCAGCCGCGCATACTGCGCCCAGCTCTTCCTCAGATTTCCTGCCAACACCTCTCCCCAAGATTGGTGGACCGAGCATCGCCCGGTCCGAATGACCTCTTGCCCTGCTTTTCTGATATTGCACAATTACTACCATGTACATCGCCCTGCGTCCGCCAAACCCTCGGCCGACGGTTTACTGCCTTGAGGTAAAGTATTTCTGCATTCGGATTTAGCCCTGGCGGGTATTTCATTCAGACATTGAAGTTTTGGACTGCCAAGTGTGGATTCTGAAGTAGCTGGCTCTTATAAAAGTCGAAAAAACGCCCACCGATATGGGCTTTCTGTAGGTGTCCATTAAGCTGTTTCGTGGTCTTCACTAGGTCTCTTTTCATTCCTTCCTTCAATTTTTGACTACCATCACTAAACGCACTCGCTATGGCGTCCATCGCCTCTGCTTTTGTTGCCTTCACGGCTCTATTTGCAGCCGTCCAGGCTACGCCAGTTGCAACCGGCGTCGCCAGCGCGGCAGCTCCTGCTAGATCAGCAGCAACCACTGGAGGCTCCACTGTCGGAAATCCTTTCACAGGAAAGCAAATCTACGCCAACCCTTACTACGCTTCGGAAGTCCTCTCATTGGCTGTGCCATCGTTGTCAGCCCCATACAACACCAAGGCCTCGTCCGTCGCCGAGGTCGGTACATTCGCCTGGCTCGACTCCGCAGCCAAGGTTCCAACCATCGGAACGTACCTTGCAGATATCGAGAAGAAGAACACCGCCGGAGCTAGCCCTCCAATCATCGGCGCTTTCGTTGTTTACGATCTCCCCAACCGAGACTGTGCTGCTGCCGCCTCGAACGGAGAATACTCCGTCGCCAACAACGGCCTTCAGTACTACGAAACCTACATTAACAACATCAAGACCCAGATCCAGGCCTACCCCAATGTCGATGTCGTCTTACTCATCGAACCTGACAGTCTTGCCAACCTCGTCACCAACCTGAACATCGCCAACTGCTCCGAGGCCGAGTCCGCCTACAAGGCAGGTATCACCTATGCCATCCAACAGCTCAACCTTCCCAACGTTGCCATGTACCTCGATGCTGGACACGCCGGCTGGCTTGGCTGGTCCGCCAACATTCAACCTGCTGCCCAGCTCTTCGGCCAGCTCTACACCGCTGCCGGATCTCCATCCCAGGTCCGTGGTCTCGCCACCAACGTCGCCAACTACAACGCCTGGAGCATCTCTTCTGCTCCATCCTACACATCTGGAGACTCCAACTACGACGAACAGCTCTACGTCAACGCTCTTGCCCCACTTCTTACACAGCAAGGCTTCCCTGCCCACTTCATCACTGATACAAGTGAGTATTCCAGCATTCAATTTTTGTTCTCCATTGCCAGTAAGCTAATTCTCAATCTTTCAACAGGCCGCAACGGTGTTCAGCCCACCAAGCAACAAGCCTGGGGTGACTGGTGCAACGTCATCGGCACCGGCTTCGGTGTCCGCCCCACCACCAACACGGGCAACACGCTCGAGGACGCCTTCGTCTGGGTCAAGCCTGGTGGAGAGTGCGACGGTACCTCCAACACCACCGCCGCCCGCTACGACTACCACTGTGGTCTCTCTGATGCGCTCCAGCCCTCGCCGGAGGCTGGTACCTGGTTCCAGGCATACTTTGCTCAGCTTTTGGAGAATGCAAACCCTTCTTTCTAGATGAGCCACCTGGGTGACGGGATGGGTGCGTAGGGATAAAAGGGGAAACATCATTCACTGTAAATATTCTGACCGACTTTGTGTGTATATACGTTCTTTATACATATATGAGATTTCATTCGCTAGATGGCCTTGAAAGTCCAATTCGCATGAAATCGTCTTTGCATCTGATAGGAGCAACCCAATCATCTTAGATGATTTTTAGAATATGTTAATGCAGCAGTGAGAGACCCCATTTTGGTGAAATAAACTAAGTTTAAAGATCTATGAAGAAGAAGACAAGATCGTACACGAACCAGGATCGTGTACTAAGAGAGGATGGGGGCCTCTAATGACAGGTACCGTCGATTGGAGATTGCAGTTGACGCCCATTGCCTAACACGAGATGGTGCGACGCGAGCGGCGGCGTGTCGGGCCGCTCGTGTGGGGATACCAACGGAAAGGTCGCAAAAACCATCTTTTACCGCAGCCTCTGCATGGGTTGTATTACTTCTTCTTGAGAGTTTGGCTTTTTCCATAGTTCGGAATATCACTTCAACTTCCTCGTACGCATAAACGGAGATCATCTGCTGTACACAAATGCGGCAATGACAATTCTGATGCGGTTATTCATGCTGTTTTACCGTCCTTATAGCCGCAAGGATTCTTCCGCCTATAGGGTTTCCTGTCTTAAGGGTCAGCGACGACGGCTACTGGTGCACAAATCTGTTGCTTGTAAACCTTATAATATCAGTGAAACAATATGCAAAATTACAGAGAGGCAGCTGACTTGAATAGATCACTTTCCGGCTCCCTTCCATGAACTACCGTTCTTCACCAGTTGACCAGCTTACACTGGATCGTTTGCGGAGCAACTTGGTCTATATAAACATGACCTGGGTCGTTGAAAACTGCGGTGCTTTACATCGACCCCCTTCCAGAGCTTGAGCCCTTCCCTTCCATTCGTTGTTGTAAGAAGAAAGCATCACAATGGGACTGCCAAAGATCAATATCGGTTCGTTGGCGAGCGGCATCCTGTTGCTAGCTTTAGCAGCAGTCTCAGAGGCAGCCCCTCTGGCCACATGCTCCCTCCCGTCGACATACCGTTGGACTTCGACGAACGCGTTAGCGACGCCCAAGTCAGGATGGGTAGCGCTCAAGGACTTTAACCATGTCCCCTATAACGGCCAGCACCTCGTGTATGCGTCAACGCACGACACAGGATCGAGCTATGGCTCAATGAACTTCGGTCTCTTCTCGGATTGGACTAACATGGCCTCAGCGAGCCAAAATACGATGACCTCGTCTGCTGTCGCGCCCACGATCTTCTACTTTGCGCCTAAGAGCATCTGGGTGCTCGCCTATCAATGGGGCTCAACCGCCTTCTCCTACAAGACGTCAAGCGACCCCACCAATGCCAATGGATGGTCAGCAGCGCAGCCGCTCTTCAGCGGCACTATTAGCGGCTCCAGCACCGGGCCCATCGACCAGACCGTCATTGGCGACAGTTCGAACATGTACCTCTTCTTCGCAGGAGACGACGGCAAGATCTACCGGGCCAGCATGCCCATCGGGAATTTCCCGGGCAATTTCGGCTCCTCTTCAACGGTGGTCCTCAGCGACTCGACTAACAACCTCTTCGAATCGGTTCAAGTGTACACCGTCTCAGGCCAGAACCAGTACCTCATGATCGTCGAGGCGATTGGAGCGAACGGCCGATACTTCCGCTCATTCACGGCTACAAGTCTCAGTGGCACGTGGACTCCTCAGGCTACGAGTGAGAGCGCGCCCTTCGCCGGCAAGGCTAACAGCGGCGCTACCTGGACCAACGACATCAGCCATGGCGACCTGATCCGCAGTACCAACGATCAGACGATGACCATTGATCCATGTAATCTCCAATTCCTCTACCAAGGGCGAAGCCCCAGCAGCTCCAGCAGCAGCTACGACCTCGAGCCTTACAGGCCGGGGCTATTGACACTTGCATGACGTGGACCACAACGTTTGCGGTGGATGGTGGATGGGGACGCACTTGCGCGGAGCTCTGACACCTCTCACAAGTGGAGGTCATGGTGAAGCAGGGCGACAAATTAGTACAAGCTCATGGCGTATTGAACGCAAATCGTGGCTGTGTAGCCGGGGCAAACTAGTCTTTGAGACAATGGTACGCTAAGATCTTTGAAGCGACGGCAGAGGAGATGCATGAGCAAGCATTAGAGCTAGCATAGTAGCATGCGAACAGATTTGTGAGAACAAACAGCAAGTTGTATTGTATTGAGTGGAGTTGATCTGTCTGAGTGAAGCGGTCAAAGAAAAGCAGCAGAAGTAGCGGAGGCTGTCCACAAAACCAGACCACAGCCACTCTTGCCGTAACATCAGTAGTGAGAGAAGTGATGGAAGGCTTAAAAAAAGCTTGAGACAGGATTTGTGCCTTGAAGGTCTGTGGTGTCAGGACCGTCAATCCCGAGACTACTTGGAAGCTAAAAAGAAAATATTGTGTCCACATATCTGTTTCATGTCAACCTCAAGCCAATCCCATGTTGCTAGGATTTATCAAGTTATTTGCAAGTCTCTTGGGAGCTCGGGGACAATGACATTCTTGTCTTCTGCCGAAAATACTTTCGGTTCCAACCCTGCTCTGCCACATTGGACTACGGCAGCACCCTTGCACTTCTTGGCCTGCTGAATGATTCTATGCAAGAGGGCAACAAGTTGGTGGAGCTCTTCCGTGTTCTCGCTCTCGAATTTCTGTAAGAGGGACTCGTTCTCAAGTTTCGTTTCGTGCATCTCAACACTGGCGAACGAGCCCTCAGCAACGCCCTTGGATCTGCTGTAAAGTCAGCGTTACGAAGCATGAGCCCAGCGCCTGATGATAGACTTACTTTTCAAGATCGTACAGACACTTTATCCATAGAGGAGTTTGTGCCAACCAGAGATTATGAATCTTTTCCCCTATCTTTAGTGGTATCTTGTTCCCCACACAGCGAACACTCAGCTCCAAAACACTTGTAGAAGGAATTTCACGACCACCATGCAAGACTTTGAGACTACCACTCGGAACAACTTCGATAGGTTTGTCCAAGGCTCTGACAGGGCCTTCTTTGTCGTCTCTCTTGGGGTCCTTGATGTTGTTCTTCAGATTCTTCACAACGTCCTTCTGGTTCTCCATCTCTGTCGCCAGATTCTCCACATCTTCTTTCAGGCCACTCACATCTTCTGCCTCGTGACGATCATGATCTTCAGAAAGTTTCGAGAGATGCTCTTCATCGTAGCCGTCCACGGCGAACCTTACCAGAATACTCAAGCCGTCAAGTTCGTATCGGATGACTCTGTAATGTCCTTGGCTGTCTGCTGCTGGCCCAGTCTCGTACTCTAAGCAAGCCTTTTCAAATTGGCGTCGACAATAAAATTTGGAGGCATCCACGTCTCGCTGCTTCAATTTCTCCATACGAAAGAAGACAGCCGTATTCCCAAAAAAGCGAATACCAATCTGGAATCCGCCTCGAGACTTCTTATTCAAAAGACCCTCCTGAGGTCTACCTCTCTTGGTGTACTCCAGCAGCATGGCTAACGGGAGGCGATCAGTCATGATGCTAACTTGGCTGAAATCGTAACCCGGTCGGCTCGCCAGAACAGAGCGGACAAGAGGCTCCATAGGAGATCCAGGAAATCGCGCAAAATTGTGGTCAAGGTGGTTAACCCCCTCGTCATGGGGCACGCGAACTCCTTTCGCTGGAAAAGACCATTTGGCAGGAACCCCTGGAACCAAGATAGTGGGCTCTGCTGTGTTAAGCCAATTGTAAGACGAAATGTGCTCGAAGTTCGTGATCTTCGGTCCAACAGAAGTCGATGAGGAAGCGGGAGTAGACTCCATAGTGATTGATTATTGCTAGTCGGCGTTGGAGAAGGAAATATTGAAGGGTGGAAAATAGCAGAAGTATTTGTATGTGCGGCGAGTTAGCTGCAAGCATGTACGAAAGGCGTACTCGAGCGGGACTGTGAGTAGTGAAGGGGCTTCTTCGTGTTTGTGAGCATTGTGGGTCATGCGATGCATCTTTGTCCCTCCTTTTCCCAGAAAGGAACACAGCACCGTGCGTGTGTTTGCTCAGGTCAAATGTCCTGCTAGCAACCTAGACATCCAGGCGATAATGGCGGAATTAGTATTCGTTGCTGCCTAGGATACAAAGCGCACGTCCATCAAATCAAGATGAAGCAACGAACGTTCTCAAAGAAGAGTTCGGTACAAACCCAAAGTACGAACGTGATTGTGCATGGGATCAACACGCTGATTGGATTAGTCTAGGTCTCAATATCTGCAACCTTCCAGCCTCCCAGCATTAGATCTGTGTAAACCCTCTCGGGGTCATACTTCTCCCTGATAGACTGCAGCTTCTTCACGTTTTTCTCTCCATATCCTTCAAAGACAGCCTGCCCACCATCGGCGTCGTTGACGTACACAAACGGCACCCGCAAGCCCTTCGCATCAAGCGCCGCATTCACCTTTTGGTTAGCAACTTGCACAAAATTCTCGATCGTCGCATCATCTGATGGCGACAACCATGACAAACTTTCATCCACAAAGACGTACGGTGCCTTGCTCGCATCAAGGCCAAATGGATTGCCATCGGAGACATTATTACTCAGTTCAATCCAATGCTTCGATACAGGTTGGAGGGCAAGCTCGACCACAATGTCTGTCACATTGGCCAGCATCTGCATCGCAGTCTGCATGTATGTGTCGTGGATGATCTGGACTGTGTCGGGAGCATTGATCGCTGAAATGGCATAGAATCCCTGGCGCCATCCTTTCAAAGCTGTAAGGGGAACGTCGAGTTCTTCGCTCCACTCAAACAGGGTCTGCTGGACATACGTACTTGCCGTTGGTATCATTGTCGGCGCCGTGAAGTTCTGCAACCCAGTGGCATTCAAGCCTCCTAGAAGAGTTTTGGAGTCGTAGAACAAGATCGCATTGGGCGTCGGCAGCGGCCCCTCAGCTGGGTTCCAGATGGAAATTGGAATGATGGCAGCATTCGGACTCTCGATCTGGCCGTAGGCACCAAAGGTGTAAATGGCATCCAGCCATTGCGACACATCAGTCGGACTGTAAGTGTTGAAGCCAGCATACGTGTATGGAGCTGGATAAGTCTGCACATCGAACCGAGTGACAATACCAAAGGAGTTGCCGCCACCTCTGATAGCCCAGAATAGGTCAGAAAACTCATTCTCGGCTGTTGCAGTGACGATGTCGCCACTGGCAAGAACAATCTTGACGACTTTAGCGAGAACAACACAGGAAATTTTGGAGAGCTGATTGGACATACTTCCAAAGCCTTGATACTACTCATGCAGAAGCCGTACTGTCCTGACAAGAACGACATGCCTCCACCGAGCATATATCCGGCAACCCCCACAAGACCAATTCGGCCGCCAGGAACAAGGAGTCCATAAGGTGCAAGATATTCGTACACATCGACCCATCTGTTACCAGGCCCGATTGAGAGAGTTTGCTGATCCGTTGACAAAGCCAGAGCTGTAAGATTATCGGCGGCGATTAGGATACCAGTAGAGTTGATGTTGTTGCTTCCTGCGATGGGCATATGTCCGCCTCCACGGATTGCGAACGGAACCTGGGCAGCGGAGAAGTTTTTCACGAATGTCGAAACGTCGGCCGCAGAGCCGGGTGTAATGGTACAAGCTGGGTATAGCCAAGCGCGAACATCCCAATACTCTGGGAAGGAAGTAAGTACTCTTACACGAAGCATCTCCAATAGCTACTTACCGCTGTTTTCATAGTCATACAATGTCGTATTTGGCATAGAAACAAGAAGCGGGTATTCTGCTAGGAGCTGCAGACAAGTAGAAGAAGCGGCATTTTGTCGTCTTACAAAGTTATGCTCACTTGAGACTGCGACACCGACCAAGCAAAGAAAGGCGAATATGAAGTGCTGCATACTATAAATCTGATACTGTATAATCACCGCATGAAACGTTGAGGCACAAGGAAGCCAAATAATGGACACAAGAAAGCCATTTATATTCCGGCAAAACTACTCCTAAACGCGTGGTGTGGTGAAAGTTTAGCAAAGACCTACTGGCTCGAACCTAGGCTCGCGTATTTGTAGTCACATGCGTATGGGCTCGATTGGATCAGTGCGCGAGGTTCTGCGAAGGATCAATTTGCGAGGCCATCCGTTTCCCTTAGGTTGTATATGCGGTAGCAAGAGCCACGCTTTCCGGGGGAGGATGCACTCAACTAGCTGGCTAGCTAGTCAAGAAGCATTGTCTCATGGCCTAAGAAAGGTAGCATGTGAATTGTGTGCAGACGAGGACCATCCCTGTCCGACTACGCCGTTTTGATGGCATTCGTAGCAGGGAGGCCGGCATTTTCGATCAGAGAAAAAACCCACGAGCCTCGGCGTGGAAAAAGGGTAGCCCGAAAACAAAAGCAAAAGAAGTAGTGGACAAGGTGATTGAGCCATAAACGGCGATCGTGAAGAAGCGGTGCATGCCTGAGGTGTGGACCCATACCCAACAAGCAGGGATGAATTGGCTGATCAGGGGGTCAGAAGAAATGTTATGCCAAAACGCCCCCCTACCACAAGCATCAGTTCAAGTCGTGGGACGCCTCATCAAAATTCCAGCCGTGGATCCAGCTTGGGAGCGAAAGCCTGTCGGCTTCATGATTTTTCTGTTCTTTGCAGGGAGAGCTACCTTGAACGGATGCTTGTACTCCTTCGCAATGCCTTCCTCAAAGCATAGGTAAGAAGATATCAAGCCTCTAGTACACACGTGGTATGAGCTGTCCCTTAGCCCATTCTATATATATGCAGGCCAATCGGTATGCTCCTTCTCTCAGTTGATCGCTCGACTACGCTCGGTCTCATAGACGGATCAACCCTAAGCGATGGGTACCTTGTGATAAGAACGGAAGAGTTACCGACTACGGACAGACAAACGTTTCCAGTTAGCTTGCTTTTGAGACTGCCATTTTTCGTCTTAGAGTATGGACAAGCGGACGTTGTAGGGCGGCAAGCGCGCAGGCCTAACGGACTTGACCGCGTGGACTAACAAGCCGCTGATCAAATCAAGGAGTTCCACATCCTAAATTCTCCATGTGAATGCATGCTAATTTCTTGTCAAAACAAATTTCGGGCAAGGGCCTGGACCGGATGCTGATCATTTGTGATGTGACGGCAACGTTCAGGCGAGCCACTGCAAAGTTTTCTACTCTCAAGGAATATCCCGACAATGCCGGTTCGGGACCAGTCGCAGCCGCTGATGCCAGGCGTGGGGGTGTGCGCTCATTCGCATTGTTTGGATACCAGATTTTCATGTGTGGTTGCACCTGTCTCATGCCTGCAGCTTTTCCACAGGGCCAAATGGAAGATAGTGCAGCGCAGCAAAGAAATCGACGATTAGTCGAGCTCGACCCAGCTCTAATCACGCAACGATCATGTTCGTCAAGGGTAATAGGACCCAAATTAAATAAAGAAGGCGAGGAGGCACAAGATCGCAGCTGCATTATGTAATCTCCATTTCGTCTTCGCCAATTCTTCCGAAGATCTGCCGGTTTGTTTACTATTCGACGTCATGTTGGCTCACTTATTGGAGCAAGTTCAAAGTACTCCACCTTGAGTTCTCAAACCCAATGGCTATAACAGAACCGCTTCCACCTTTCAAAGGTAGTCTTTTCTTTGTCTCTTCCGAAAACCTGTTGCTTATCATTCTTGGCTCACAGGAACGATATATGCGCTTCCCTCTCCGTCCGGCGTGTACATTGCATCTCTGACCTCCTCACAACTTCACGTTCGATCTTCCCACTCTCTCGCCTTGGTACAGAGCTTTCCGCTCCCTCAATCGCTACGATCTTCTTCTCGCCCCTCAGCCCGACCCGTCCTCCTAATCCGATGGTCGCCGACCTCGAAGCGCATCCTTGCAACCTCCGCGGCGTCCATCTTTGTATTTAGTCTATCAGACCTAAAATGGCGCGCTCATGTATCCAATGGATCAGGGGGAATGGGCAGGATCAGTAATATCGAATTCGGTACCAGTGATGATGAGGTCCTCATGTGGACCGAATTTGGGGCCAGCTTGACTGTGTGGGACTTGCGGACAGGGAAGAGTGTTGAAATTAAAGATCCAAAACACTACTGTGCCTCTGATACAAATACGGAGGGTGAGGGGCCGGGATGGGCTTACAAGCCATTGCCACATTATCTGAGCGATGAAGAGGAAGAATCGCGAGGGGAGCGCGTGGATAATAGAATTTTGGCTTTGCTCAGTCGCGTCGGATCACGAGATGTTTTGAGTTTGCACGCGCCGCAGACTCTTCAGGTGCTTTCAAGTACAGATATACCGAGCGTTGATGCAAGGGGTTTGAAGTGGAGTCCCGATGGACGGTGGCTTGCTATTTGGGAAGCGCATGCCCACGGCACCGGGGTGTGGATATACACCGCTGACGGTTATTTGTACCGCACCTACACCGGGGATGAGAGCAAAGAGAGTGAAGACGCCGAGCTCGGTATCAGATGCGTAGAATGGAGCCCAACTGGAGAATGGTTGGCGCTAGGTGGGTCTGATCGGAGAGTAACATTGTTGAACACAAGAACTGTGAGCCTGTCCTTCCTACCGTCTAAAGCAATTTGTCTTTGCAGAAGTCTTAGCTAGACCTGTGACATTGACATTTTCCATAGTTCGCACCGCTCGTACACCTTGATCACACACCCCATATCCATCTACCCTCAACCTCGCCTGTTTACGTCGAATCTCTCCCTTCTTCGACCAAACCCAATAGGTCATATGGACCAGCACTACAGCCCTTTACCTTACCAACGTCAACCGCATTCTTCCCATCAACGCGGAACAAACCCTCAGATTCATTAGCAGAAGCCTTTTCACCTTCATGGATCTCAAATCTCGCATTCAATTCGACGGGCACTCTGCTCGCCAGCCTCTCGCCTGCTCATCCTTCCACAGTCTGGATATGGGACCTCCACAGTCTTGCGTCAAGGGCTGTCATCATTCAGTCACAGCCCATCAAGTGTATTACATGGGCACCTAACCGCGCTGGCCTTCTGCTAATCCAGTGCCGGATGTCGGAGCCGATCACACATCTCTGGGATGCCGAAGGGCTCCCATCAGTATCCGCTGACACTGTCCTTGACGAAAGCACGACCATAACCAAGGCGGTAGAGGAGGCTGCCATTGGTCGCACCGATGTACCACCAGAGATTCTACACCTACCGCTCGAAAAGCGCGTGCCTGGTTCTGCCAGCCGCCTTGAAGCCACCTGGCTGCCACGACGCACCGACCAAGCGCCTGCCTTCGTCTTTGGCGACCCGGCCAGCTTTATTGTTGTCCGCCCACGAGGTGGCGATCGCGACGCGGATCACGAAGACAATTGCGACGCACGAATGGAACAAGACTGTGGTTCTAGGAACGGTCGCGGTGGAGAGCAAACGCTTGAGAAACCACAGCCACGTGGCGCAAGCAGCGAAAGCAGTCGCCCACTTACGCCCCATGGCAGCGAGGACAGCGAGGACTCGCTATACGAAATCCTGACGGGAAGGCCCCCAGCGCGGGTCCGGCGGATACAAGCGGATGATCCGTCGGAGGTGGAGGGCGTGGAGGAGAGCACAACGATGGCGATTGCGGAGATGGTGGATGCGCAGGAGGGAGAGGACGATTTTACGCGGATGGAGGACACGTTTGCGGGAAAGGGAGGGATGAGTTTTGACGATGACAGCGAGATCTTTTGAAACAAGAAGATGATATCTGTGTTTTGGCTGAGGTGGTGGAGTTGCAGAGAAAAGCGCGTTTTCTTCAGGACGGCGGATTGGAGAAAGCTCGTGGAGTTGCAGACGATTACAGAAGGACGCAACATTCCATAGCGTTGAACTCCCCTTTATATTGCATTCCTTTCATGCCATCGAAGTTTCTCTATCAAACACAAAGATGGGAGGAGGTTGTTCAAGCTCGGTTATTAGCGCTCAACGACATACTGCAACTCTTACGCCAAGTTCCTTCATCTGTGTCTCTCAGACAGAAACCGTTGTCGAGAGATGTATTCCATTCGGTGAAGCACATAATTGGATCTCAGGCGGGAGTACATGGCGAGTGGTGTCGATCAGACTTCGCCGCATTTCGATCCATTCTGTTGGGAAGATAGCAGCTATCTTGGGCAAATACCACCAGTATTTGCACGACCAAGATCACGAGAATTAATCTACCACTAAACACTGAGTGTCTTCCGCAATATAGCCTGCCAGCACGCAGCAAAAAGAAAAAATTTTCTCTGCGCCGAGTATGTGAACCAACAAAACCCTGGGGATCAGACTGGCCTGCAGAGAGCAAAGTAAAGCTAAGGCCTTGGTCTCTGTCTACAAATGTTGACGTGCTACCATTAGCCTCAGCAGTTGTCCTGCTGGAAATCAATCCCTGGTATTACCACATTGTTTATGGCCACGTTATACTCCGTAATGTGCCGGACTTTTTTGGGGCGTTAGCACCTTTAACAGCGTTTCAAGTTTCACGAGGCGATGACCCTAAAAAGGTAGGATAGCTGAAATCAAATCTCAATTTATGGGACAGCCATGGAGAGACTAATCAGACAAATGGCACAAATATACCGCAAGCGTATCCTGAAGGAGAGTTTCTACCCAGAATCATCTTTCGACATATCCTTGAGGCATGCGTAGTAGTACTGTGCTTCTGATGTATCACTTAATTGAAGCGGTGAGTAAACTCTCCACAATACTGTACCGAATCGTACGATACGGTGTATACTTTTTGAGCGTGAAGGCAGTAATTTGAGTATCGGTCAATTGAAACCGCTTCAAAAGGAGAGCTCGTTCTCCTGCTATATTTCTTCCAGTCTTGATTCATCTGCGAGCGAACAAAAAGGTGTGCATCGTGATCGGGTAGCCAGCGTGCCTGAATGTTACACTGATTTCAATCTTGGCTGTTTCTGCCGGTAAGATCGCAGTCTTAAGATTGTAGCACACTAGACAGTATGTCGGTTGAGCGAGGGGCTTCTGATTTTCATCTAGTGGCCTGAGGCTTATTTGCCATATCAACTGTTCTCGAGGAAGAATCGGCCGATTATTCGTAGCCGTAGTGAAGACGACCTCGAATACAAGGTCACGGGTGTCACCGCCAGATGACCTATTCATGGCGACTTCACCTTGCACGTTTTGGAACTCCTCGCTCACTTGCAGCTCATACTTGTCTTCATCATTGCGCAGACAGGCAGACGTTATAACTTCTTGCCAGGGATATGGAACGCATATTTCATCATCCACGCAAGAGAACCTCGCAGTGCGGTATTCCCACCCGCCTATGGATCCGCATATAATGTGATACGCCCGTGCATCTTCGCCATCGCACGAAGAGGCTATGGGCTTGTGAAAACGGGGTTCCATTCCATTGACTGGACAGTTCACTGCCAGCCAGCGCAAGGCCTGTGACAAATTTCTTTTTCTAAGCTTCGAAATGTTTGACGTATCATTGTGTCTCTGAGAAGTAGAATTGTTCGAAATCGGGTGATATGTTGTAGGACTGATACATCAATCAGAATAGCTAACACTGGATACTTTAGCAAAACTTACATCAGAATTGAGCTGTTGTCAGAGGGCTTGACAGAAGTGGCGGACGAGATGGCTGTGAAAAAGAAGAGAAAATAGTAAGTCAAAAACTCCATGTCACTTTCGAATGAGCTTTGCGTCTCTATCTGATGTGAGGGCTCTGTTGAGGCCAAAACTTCCAATATAATGTGGCGTTTCCGCGTTTCCGACTGACCCTGCTGAACAGGAATCTTATCGCTAAATTGTAAGACTCCACCGCTTGTCTTCCTCTAAGCTCGAACATCCCAGGTACGGACTGTTGCGTCGAAAGCCTGGACCCAACGTTGGAGTCTCAGGTGTTGATCCATACGGATTGGCCATCCGGTATTGCCGCATATTACGTGTACTTTCAAGTTTCCTATGCTCATCCTCCGGTGCGACGGCTAAATAAATGTCGAACAGAGGTGAAGGTGGCTTTTGAACATACGGTGCCACTCGACCGGGCGACGTTCGACGCTGTGGCCATCTGATCGTGGCAAGAAAATTGGAACAATAATCGCTCACGCAAGTTATAAGATACGACGCACACCAATCATGGATTCTCATGGTGTCCATAGATAAGCCAGACAATCTTGCAAGAGAATAAAGCTCATAATGAACCCACTGGTTTTTTTGTATAATAGCAGGTATAACGATACCTGCCGCTGTCACTAACACACAGCGCCGTTGCAACGGTCTTATCTTGAAAGTCGCGAAGGTGCGCGCTGAGTACAATTGGTCAAAAAGTTTGCTTCTGTGGAGCATGACGATTTGCAGGATTGACTCTGAAAACAATGTTTGAGATGTCTTGGACGGCACTTGTGTGAAGCACTCGCTCCTATCCGAGGATCATGTCCACAAATAACTCCATCGCTAATGTGAAATCCCAAAGCGAAAACACAAAGCAGTATTTCAGCTCCCCACGTTGGAACGCTCTACAAGAAACATCAGAATGCCCATGATGCCGATCTCGTGCGAAGTTGGTTAAATACTGCCAGAATCTCGTCTTACTCTCCTCATCCTCCTTTTGCTCAAGCATTCCTTTCTGCTCCATTTGTGTCCCTCGAGTTCATCTTCGCCAGCGCCACCACCAATGCCTTTCTCTCCTTTCCGTCCTTTTCCAATGCCTGCACCCAGTCCCGAACCTGAATTCCTGCACCTCGCTGCCCATCCTCGCGCCACTCACCCCATCGCTTCTCCTTTCCACCACCCGCACCTTGCCCGCCTGCAGGACCACCCTTAGAACCCACGCCTCCAGCACCATTACCCAGCATTCCTCCTGCAGCAGGCGCTCCACCCCTGGGCGTCGAGGTCCCCGAGCCTGCCGCGCTGCCTGCGCCACTACCGCCACCGCTTGCGCCGGTGTTAAACCATGAGTAGCGCGATCCGAAGGACTTGCCAAAGGCACTCATAGCGGCCTGGTTGGCGTTCTTGTGCATGACCTCCTCATTGAGGTCCGCCTTCTTGGCCTTCTCGCGCTCCTTCTTGCTCAGCTTGACGGCGCCCTGGAGCTCCGGCGCCACGGTTCCGGGAGCGGGAGAGGCGGGCGCGCCGTTCGCAACTATGGCTGCAGTGGTGGCGGCGGCGGCGGCGGCAGCAGCTTCGGGAGCGGTGGCACCGGGGCGGGTTTTGCGGGCTTTGAGGCGAGCTTTTTCAGCGTCGCGTTCGGCGGTGATGAGGGTGCGGAGGTGATCAGGGAGTGGAGAGGTGAAGGATTTGGTAGGGAGGCGGTCGGAGAGTTTGCCTGCCGAGAGATATTAGTGAAAAACGTTAAGTACTTGACAAAATGTGATATGCTGGCTTACGTTTCAGCGGATTTGAAGTTGGGCTAACCGCTGAAGGTGGTGGCTCATCCCAAGGGCTGTTAGTGATTGATTCAGGGATAGCTGCGGCCGGCTTTTCTCCGTTGCCGACAGCTAGATCGGACCATTCAGGAGGCACGACACCGTCGGCACCTGCCCTCCTCCCGCGTGAGAATCCATATGCGTCTTCCAGCAAACCTCGCACCCTTTCGTTGGTTGCGAGTGAAATAAGGGTTAACAAATCCGCTATATTTGCATTCGGTTGTAGGAGTGCGTGCGACTTCGAATTGACCATTCCTGTACCGTTCTGCCCACTCATAACAGAAGTACTGGGACTATAGGGAGTTGCTGCAGTAGGCTGGAGATTCTGAATCGGATCAAAAAGACCGGTTAAATCGATCCCGACACCGTTCTCATACGCTTTTTGGCGAAGCTTGTGCCGAACGACATTTAATAAGAGGAATGAGCTCCGTAGATGGTCCTGCGCTTTTTCGGCATGTGTTCGAGCTGCATTTTCGTGTTTCCTTTTGAGTTCCCTCTCGATGGCTTCTTGTGATTGTGCGATCTGACTCGATGGCCCACTACCCTGTAAAGAAAGATGTCCGGTTATCCCTTGAGATAGTTGCGTGAAACTTGTATTTGGAGAGATTGTCATCGATGATGACGCCGTTCCGAATGATTCGTTCTGATAACCAAAATTTCTGACATTGCGATAAGTGTTTGCAAGATAATTCTCCTCTGCTGTCACGTCGACCCCCGCAGCGTTGATAACGTCTTGAAGTTGAGTGACATCTGTGACCTTATCTGCTTTGACTACTTCCTCGCCATCATGGAGAACCGGTTGCGGAGGAGGTCCCATAGAACCCTGCCTCGGTCTAATATCGCCACTTTGTACATCATATATGGACTGAGGCTGATTAAAAGGTTGAGGTATGGGCTTGGGTGCTGGCGTCGGAAGGGTAAGGCCGCCTCCGCCGTACGTGGGAGATGCGCCTGTCATTAGGTAGGGCGACTGAGGGTTGGGTGAAAGTCGAGGTTTCTTTGCGGGCGGAATATGTATGCCACCGCCGATAGGAGAGTTGGTGGTTGGCGATGGTGATTGCGAGTTCTGATAAGGAGAGTAGGGTCGTGGAGGCCCTGGGTACGCCATTGTGATTCAAAGCGGGGACCGACCCTCAATGACTCAGCGCAGCTCTCGTCTTCTCTTCTCTTTTCTCCTCACTTCTTCCTCCTCACTCTTTGTTCGGGCGAGCACGCGACCAGGCGCGGCAAGCCGAAAAGGTGCAAGCTACCTCATATGAGTTTGCTTTTCGTTTGCAATCCAAGGCTCCTTACTGGAACCAATGACGCTCAGCCAATGCCTTTACCCTGCGATCCCGGGATGGTGAGAAGACGTAGCTCCAAGTTGTGTGGTGTTGAATCAGTCGTTGTAAAGGTAGCGGTTGAGCGAGTTGTAGAATTGGAGAAGTGATGTCGGCGATAGATGCAGCATTCTATCCGAGCGGGACGATCACGTGACTGTGTCTTGGAGGCTCTCGGGAATGCAAAAGGAAACGTCCCACCAAAACACACATGCAGGCTATAAAGTCAGATTCAATTGCAAAATCGTCTATTGGTCAGCTTAAAATATTACACTAGGGTTACTGATCCAGTGGCGTTTTTCTCCTCTACAGACTATGATAACTGGCATTATCGATTCCGCCAAACATGAAATAGAATCTATTTTGCAAGGCTTTATGCATATGGCTCTGAGTCATACTCATGAACGGGAGGCTCTTCAAATTTCGATGGTGTGCTGCTGGATCCAGCCCGTCAGTATCTACACTGGATTTGCGACGTCCTTCTCGAACTTGATCCACCGTACGATGAGGGTCCAGATAACCTTCGTCCTTTGTATCCTCGTCCATAGCTTCAGCTTCTTCATTCGCCACCCTACCACTATCATCATGCTAATCATCGTACTGGGTGTTTCCAAAGTTAACAACACACTAGAGAAGCCAAGCCGAGCCGATGGTTTAAACTTGATGAGGGAACCCCGCACCTTAAGCGTGGCCCTTTGGTTCGCGAGTTGAAAGACATACAGTCATCTGGAATCAAACGTGAAGTATTTTCTGGAATGATGATTATCAAGGAAGTCGCAGCTTCATAGATAAATTCAACTGCATTGATTTCTGTTCATACAAAAACCTAGCAATTTGATCTGAAAAAGGTATCTTCTGAGGTCACATTCGACCGTCACGAAGTATGTAAGGGTAGCTTTGCGTTGAGGAGGCTCCCAACGAGACTCAATGTTTCGACAGCTTTCCAAAGGCAAAAGCGACCGTATGGTATTGGGGCCCAATCAACAGCTATACATCTCAAGAGAGACCACAAAATCCAGCCCAAGAAACACTGAGATGAACGGTTCCATGTCAGGCTACCCAAGTTCCATTGGAGTGGTTCGATTTCGAGATTTGGCACATGGAGAGCTCTTCAGGGATTGGCTCATCGTTTGAGATCTCGATTTTGTCCAGCTCCATTCCTTCATGTTTCGTGAAATTCGTGACTCCGTAATCGTCGAATTGCAGAATGCATGGAGAAATTGAAGACAGCTATAGCTTACACGTATGACCCCAAAGCCAATGTTATGGTTCGAAAAGAAAATTGAACGTTCTCCGTAAGAGACAAAAGCGAGATTACTTCATGGCTACCGGTATTCACTACACCATGTCTCATTCTTACGCCAAAGCCGAGCTCGATGCTTTAGTTCGCTCGGAGTTCGAATCGATGATGGTATATTTGCACTTACCAGCCGACGTTGTGCACCGAAGAATCGGGTATCGTACATTCGGCACTAGAGCAGGTTGGCACTTGTGAGATAGAAGAAGGGCACAGGAATGCGACGCGAAGTCCGACTAGGTGCGTGTGTTTGGTTAAGTGATGAAGAACATTCATCCCTGGGGTCGGGGTCCTGGCATGGCCGACGTCCCGAAATAGGTGCAGAGCTGTACCTCAGGTCTGTAACATCCTCGTACCCCACGTCACTTAACCAGGAACACCTACATCACGATCTGGCATACCTTGCAATTCCCTTTCAATCGTGGCAGAGGTATTGCGGAAGCTAGTGGGCAGTACCCCATGTTTTCTCGTCACCATGGAGTCTGTCCTCTCCACTCGATCAATGTCCTACCTCTCCACCGCTGACGCCCTTGCCACGCCTCCCCAAGAGACACCTCCCGTTCCTCCCGTCCACATGGATTGCATAAAAGGCGCATCGGATCACCTCGATCCCTCTCCTCTCTTCCGCCTACCTCGCGAGCTTCGTGACCGAATCTACACCTATGCGCTCACCTCGACTCAGCCCTTCACCTGGCCCAGCGAACATTCCTCACACGGCCTAAACCCCGCCCTCCTCGCCGTCTCCAAAACGCTCTACCGCGAAGCCGTCCCGATCCTCTACGCCGCCAACAAGTTCATGTTCTGCCACCCCTCAGACGCGAACATGTTCGTCCACATCATGGACGAGCACTACGCCTCCACCATCACCAACATCTGCCTGCGCGTGCGCGACCGCGACCTGCGCCTGTGGACTGCGTATCTCGGGTCGACCACGCCATACCGCAGCCTGCGCGCGGACCTGCCGCGGCTGCGCATGCTGTGGATCTTCTTCCGCAGCACTGCGTGGAACCACTTCAGCGATCCCGCGGAGAATTTCCGCAATTGGCAGTTGGAGCCCAAGCTGCGCGACCTGTGTATGAGCCTGGAGGAGCGCACTGATGCCGAGGTGCGCGTCATCTGCTGCCATCGCGTGAACCGCGCGCACTTTGAGCAGCTGCGGCAGGAGTATGCGAAGGAGCTGGTCGTGGACCCGGAGGGGGATGCAAGAAGTACCTTTTTCAAGATTCGCGAGGCGAATGTAGCGCTAGAACTGAGTTGTCCGGAGTCGATTACTTAGACGAGGAGGACGGACGTGGAGGGCTGGAATGGACAAGATGCTGGATGTACATGGGCCAATTTTGTGTTGCGAAGGGATGACTTTGGAGCGAACATGTTGGAGTACAGTAATGTAAATATGAACTACCAACATGGGGTGTGTATACCGGTTTGATCTAGAGAAGAGCTGGCGGCTAAGGTCAATAATGGATCCTTCGACGCGGGTACATGAGGATATGTCTCTAGTGGATGACAAAATTCTATAACCCATCCCAGAATGAGACCCAAGAATTGACGAGCATCAAAATTCGACATCGTATAACCTCGTTTTGAGAAATTCGTGATGTCTCACCCTTACAATCTATACCAGGAACTTGGACTCTCACGTTATAAATGAACAATTCCGGCAGGTTCGTCTCCAAACGAAGACGAGAAGTTTTAAAAAAGGATGATACTATTTGCAGCTCCTTGATGGGAGTTCTGGAATTTATCTTGAGAACTCGTCCAATATTTCAACACAGATTACCTTTTGCTATATTCCTATCAGAGCCGGTCCGAGCATGATTTCTTAATCTTGCTTGAAAGATGTTCGTGCTGCTCTTTGGCAGATCGAGCCTTCTTGCCTTCCAATTGGGGGCTACCTGTAAATTTCTAAGCACTTGTCCCATAAGCTTGTCCATTACTCCATTGTGAATATCTGTTTACCCTCGCAAAGCCATCTCTGCCAGCTCATCAAAATTTCTCACCGCAGCAAAGAATATCCATTTGCCTTCATGCGCATGGAAGACATATTGTATATCATCGCAGATCATGGATGCTGTTACTGCACGATTTTACATCATATGACCACCCTCGCTTTGATACAGCACATCAGATCGTGGGGAGGACTTGCTTGATTATATCAATCTGAGGAGATGCCACTGAGCTGCTTCTAGGATCTGAAGAGCAACCCATTTCGGCTGAGCTGTACTTGAATTGAGCGTGTGAGATTGCCATTTCTGGTCTTGCAAGAACCTGCGTCATCTGGATGATTGAATGGTAATCGCTGTTGGGTATCATTAAACTACCTAGTGTTCGGCAATATTAATATGCCCTTACTTCACCACGCATTCTTCAGCTTCGAACGTCATTGAATATCGCCATGACAATTCCAGCGTCACGCTTCAAAGACATGTCCTAGAATGGTGAACATGTCCCAAACCGGCAGAGCTTTGACCGAGGGGCATTGTGGTTGGCGATAGCGGCCGAAAACGTGGCGCAAGCTACTATGAGAGATCGGAGGGCAAAAGAAGTCAAGAATAAAGACCATGATGAATGACGTTCATCTCTTGGTCTGATACTCGAAGTAGGTTGGTTCAGGATCCGAGAAGCTGCTACGTGAAGACGTCTCACTGTGATCAAGATATCTGCAAAAAGTCATCAGCACGGCCATCTTGTAGAGAAAAAGCGTGTCCTGCCGAGGAAAATCCGAGAAAGCGGACGCACCTCTGCCAGGTATTGGTAAACACTAAATATTTCACAGACTTGTATGCGTCGTCAAACACATGGATACTGAACCCTTCCGGCACCAAAGTCTGCTGGCCAGGCAGTTTGGACTCGATTTCAGTAGTTGGCAAGGCGTACGCATCTGGGCCCACATGAGTACCCTTGCCGCCCATCTCCAGAGCAAAAGGCTTCAAGTCGTCAAAAGGACAGACCTCACTGTGGTCCGATGTGGGCGAATCGAGAGCGCGATCGGAGATTCGAACATCACGAAAAGTGCTCTTCAGTCTGTTATATATCTGAGACTCCACGTTGATGTTAAAGGCGGCGGTAACGTGATCAACACACGAAAAATAAATGTATGCCGCATCCTCAAACAGCTCCAGGCGTAAAGCATCGTGATCAGCGCCGGTGTTGGCAACGGCGTGCCACTTACGCCTAAAGTCACGAACGGCTTTGAGAAAGACAATGTTTTCGGCGGTAAACTCGCGACGGGCAGCCCATTGAAGTAGTGGCTCAATATTCTTCTCCAGGGCAGTATCTAGAGCGGCCATGCTGCGTTGCTTTTCGTTCAGGGAATCGGTGGAATTCATGCCTTGATTATCGAGACTGAATCGGTTAAACAAGATACGCTCACGGTGGGCATCCCAAAGAGGCAAGACAATTGAAGTAAACTGCAGAGTCCAGAGCCCTGGTAAGAACCTGCACCGACCATTAGCATTGGTGTGGAATATACACTGGCAACTCTCTCACCAGAAAGCCGGCGGTACATATCTGTTGAGGCGGATCACAGCAGGGCTGTCGGAGTAGATGAAAGCAAGCCACATAGGTGTACCGATGATACTGTGGGATGTGAGCTTACGCATGGGACTTAAATCATATTCGGGCGTACCTCATGCTGATTGCAAGTCTCGTTTGCAAAGCCCAGTAGTGAGTATCGTGGATGTTGCGGGTCTTAAACAAGACGTATGGACCTACAAAGAAGGTCCAAACGGCCTGCCAAACGACAGTGGGAATCCATTCAAACCCACGACGACACTCTGCGGGGTTGACGTGGTCGGAGAAGATACCGTAGCTCGCATGAAACCTGAAAGAACCAAAGTAGACTATAGTGATAACAATCACCTAGGAAGTGTTATTAGTCTGATGATCCGAGAGTCGGGATGATCGGTTCAAAAGACATCGAGCAATGCAACCTTAGTAACGTACTTGAATGATAAAGGCCAGAAGAATGGCGATATATGTCCTGTGGAGAGCATCCAAGCGTTTCCACCGAATCGTCAACTGACTGCGAGTAAAAGGAATGTCCACGTTGATGATCGCTCCGGGATTGCCGTGAACCAAAAAGCGTTGCCGGGTTGAATATGCATGCAAACGCATATTAGCGGCTATTCGATGTTAGAGGTCGTCGTACCCACGACAATCAGTGGGTATTTACCTTGAAAGAGTGCTAGGCCGAGAGGAAAGATAATGCCTGTCACAAAGGTTAGGAGACAATAGAACAGTTACAATAATGTTGACGAACCCATGACCCAATACTCTCCTCCGCACTTGAAAGCACCATTTTCGGGATATACGCAAAGTACAACACCTGCATAGATATGACTGAAGGCGACGCAGAGCGAGGTGAGTTTCCAGCCGCGAATACGGATAGCGACTGTCTTGCGCTGAAGAAAAATGCCAACTAATCCAGCCGCGACCGCGAACGTGTACAGCCCAAGAAAGACTATGTAAAAGATGCCGAGACCATCAAAATTGGGCTTTCCTGTATAATCAAGGACCCTCGGCAGCAAGGACGCCATATTGATCAATCGTCTCGGAAGGTTGACAAAGGGGCAGCATTGGGAAGATGAGGCTCAACTCCCCAAGCTTGTAGAGCAAAAGCAGAGTTGTGACAAAGGTGAAGAACCACAAATCCTATCCTCGCATGAGCCTAAAACTTAACGTGGGGCCCTCTCGGTGTTTGATAAGACTAGGTACTCACGAGATCAAGGCAAATTGAAGCAACCCTAGCACCGATCACCCAGGCGAAGGGGCACGCAATCCTCGCCCGTGTGACTCCCGGTACCGAAACTTGCCAGCATGAGGGAGGAGTGACACTATGGCCATTGTGATTCCAGCCGTGTATGCACACATAGAACAGCCACGACACGAGCACTTTGGGGTTTACAGGACGCCAGTGCACGTTGTTGCACTAGATCTTGCGTGTCCAGAGCATGCAATGGCGCCGATATGACCATCTAAGACCCACCAATTACGGGACTTGACTCATGTCTGGTTGTTTGTAGCTAGGATCTGATTCCTTGCGGCGTTCACACCCGCTGAGGGACGGCGGATAGCCGAAATCCGCCAGTCGAGTTTGGGGATGGCTTCTGACCTGGTTAGGCCAATCGGAGATCATTGTTTTGAGAGGCCTGCCGAAGTCATAGTCTTTGCGAAAACTTGCCTAGTTGTGGAGTACTAAGCGGAAGTTTCATAGCCGAATCGGCACCATACCCTGGGTTTCGCAGGCATATGCCTTGAGCTTCCGGGAGCTGCTCTGTCGTCTAGGCAAAGGAGCTGAAGCGAGCATGCCATTTTTAGGGCTGCTGCAAGTTGGTCTCTGATCACGGTGGTACGAGTGCAGGACGTCGTCATGATCTTCTGAAAGAGGCGGACTCGCATGTGATGAGGCTCATTGCAGATGGCATAACCATCGTCATCGATCAGCCAAGAAGCGACCACAGCGGTAGCCTGTGCTGTTTGTCAATTGCTAGTAGGCCGTGCCACGCTACAAGGCACGCTTGTCATTGGATATTGCGAAACTGAGTGTGTTGGTGGAGCTCGGAAGCCGCTGTCATAAGCGCAAAGCCGTTTTAGCTGGTGTGCGGGTTAGCGGTATCATTGGGGCGCCCTCGACGCATTGAGGGCGAGCTCAAAGAAGGCATCCCACCCACAACGAGGCTGGGGGAGGGATCTTACCTCTAGGCGGCCATGAACATGGTGGGACGCACTTTGCTTTTCGGTTTATGCAAGGCGCCTCGGTCATGTACTCCAGCAGTCTGGCGTGCTCTCCAGACTGCGCGGAGAAGATGTCAAACACACCGAGTCTTTTTTTTTACCCGCCCTAGCCAATGGTTGATAAGATTGAGCGTTAGGGTACCGTATGCCAGTTCGCAAAGCATGTCAGGTACGGAGCATACTCCGCAGACGACGGATAAAATAAGCTTCGACACGATCGGAATCTCCCCTTTTCAAGATAGCGCCACATCGCAGTGGCACCAATGCTTCGGATATATAGCTTTCCGCCGCAACTTTTCTTTTTACTCCAGCATGGCGCACCGTCCCCCGCTCAGCTCCAGTCGTTGCGCATGTTTCAGTCTCCTTAGACAAGGGCCAACATTGCTACGCTGCCTTGAGCTACTGACATGTGTACTACAATGATACCGATCAATTTTCAGCTGAAAACAAGCCATCTCTCCAACATGGTCGAGCGATAGGATTTGTGCGAATTTCGCGAGTCAGCTACCATGCCGCGCCAAGTCTCTCCCGACGATCAACAACTAGGTACATCCATCGCGGATAGTGACCTTGGACGCCAGGCTATAATTGCCATTGCATTTTCAAAGTTTGGTTCTCCGCATCTTGCATGCATTGATAATTATCTTGAAACACTCACTCCCCGTCAAGCATCTATCAGATCCATTGACCGCGGAGCGATGATTTCAGACAAAAAGCATTCCAACTACGAGGCAGCCTATACTTGACTCGTGCCATGAGACTAGCTCCACAGACGTAGAAGAATAGCCAATCCTCACATACGGTACCCGGATGGCGCTATCTACGAGCGAAAGAACAGAGACACTGAGGTATGTTGACTGCTCGGAGGGAACACTCCGTGGCTGGAAGAATCTCGACGCCGAGTCAGTTCACATACAAGATGTGCGAATGCCTTTGTCTTCGCAATGGCTTTCCCTGGATCTTGAAAAGGTTTTGGCACCATGAAGCGGGTTCAGGTCTTCCGATGGTGCCTACACGCTCGAAAAACCAAGTCGTCCCAGAAGCGTGCACAGCCGTCTTACTTGTCTCTATTGACAAGCTTACTTGTGTGGACACACAATGTGAAGTCTTCAAGCGAGACACAGAAATTTGATGTGCATCTTGCATGCCCTTTTAGTGCCGTACGCTCCGTCGACAGAGCCCAGCGCCTGTCAATCCTTACTCCCCCTACAGCAATTGAGTCTAGCCTTAGATTTTGTCCAAAATGCGGTGCGCAATTACCTGATTGGAGGAGTGGCGACCACTACAGGTTACTATGAGGTGGTCAGCATGCTGGTTACAACATCGGCATTCATACACTTTGAGGAGATCTTGACTAGGCGGTCACATCAACTGACAGACTTACTCAATTTAAGCCACATATTTACGACTGTTCAATTACACTCGAGGCTCCCTTCGAGTTACCAATAGTATTATAAAAGAGCCTTAATGGTTCTGCAATCGTTGTAGGAGTAGGCTGGATAGTACCCAATGAGTTGTATGCCTACTTTGGCTTGTGCCGTGAATAGGCGGAGCGCGCCTCACTTGCGTGGTCACGAGAGTGCATGATACCGCAGAATGCCTTCGGAGGAGACAAGCTGTCGCATTTTGCAATTTTGGATTTTTGTCTCTAATGGTAGTTTTGGCCCCATCAGCACTGATATCTTCTGCATCAATTTCTGGAGGCATGTCATAACCATAACCAATACTTATGTGGCCCGAGTTGGTAGCCGTGATGCCTTTTGCCTTGATGACCACGCCACGGGTTGAGAACTTCGTAGTTCGCGTTAGCTTATTCAGATACGTACCAAATCTTTATTTTACGTACCAGTTCGGCTGGACCACTCGTTCCGCGCCCGGTGGGCGGTTTATCGACTGTTCTTTTCCGCTATTTGGCATTTCTATACTGTCTTCCTGCCGCTGTTTGGAAGCCTTTCAGTCATTTGGACAACATCGAGTCGAACCTGATCTAATGTCTTTTGGCTCTCGCCGGAGATGCAGAGATGGAGAAGGTTCCTCTTTGTATTAAGCGAAAAGAATGCTTCAGGGAGGGACTGGCAGCTACCAAGAGGAGTCCAGTGACAGCCGAAAATCCCTTTCTGATTTAGCAAGTACTCGATTCTACACGCAATTGCAGATATTTTCACTAAAAGTGAAAGTACAAGCCCTTCTTGGAATCCGCCTTGCCTACTGATCCAGCGGACTATGTGAGGCAGAAGAGCAATACTGGTCTTTTGGTCACGGTACGGAGTTGGCCCAGTGCGAACTGCCTGGTGTAGGTGGAAGAGTTCTTGAACGGAGGAGTGACCGTAAGCGGCGAGCTGAGCGATGCTCGCGGTCGAGGCAACGATATCCATGGAGACGGCAGGATATCGCTTGGATGTACATTTCAGCCGAAGGGCACTGATAAGGAGCCACGCTAAGATGTAGCGATGGTTCCGGCCGGCATCCTGACGTGGTTGACGGTGCGAGGTAGTATAAGGCTGCGCTGTCGGGCAAAACTTGCATGAGCTCTGATTAGGATTAGTGAGTCGTCCCTGCTCATCTTTTCCCACTGCCAAGACAGGCAACACGAAGTCTTGAAAGAAAAGTAGCAGGCTCATGATGGTAAGTAGATATCTTACTTGGTCTTATTTTTGTTTCGATCGTGAGTAGTCCGAACGTCTAAGAAGAGAGGATGTTTCAGATCTCCATCGGCCGCTTCCAGGTTTGTACGAAAAGACCGCAACTAGCCTTACCGTCCATATTTGAAGTTTATTTCGTTTCTTATTGGTAACATCATCTTCTAATCCGCAGCCTATTCTGATGGTGCTAAAACTTGCCCGTATCCACCAGCCAATGAAAGCTTATTGGTTCAGCATCGGCGTAATCAAACCTGGTCAGGCAGCAATGATGATGCAGATATGGTGTGATAACCGCAGCAATCGATCTATATGGAGCGCTTGATTGTGTATCAGTCCCCTTTGGTTGGATACGTTGAGCCTCATCCAGTCAGGCTACGTGCCCACAATTGGCTGCTTATGGGAATCCGTTGAAAGATATCGGCATCATATACAGAAGCGAGTAACATCTCGAATCTGGTTTGTCAAATAAATTACAAATTAACGCTCTGCCTGGGTTTGTAAAGAATGGCTTCGGGAGAGGCATCCCACATCGAGCTACAGCACGGTCGGGCACAAGGTGGCGGAACGCAGAGTATCGGAAACAGCTTTCCACCTCGATCCCATGCTGTTGCAGTGACAGCTCTTGTCGCCATTGTAGCTATTGCAGTCGCGCTGGGAGCGGTGATTCACTGGAATCAAATCGTGGACCAAAGCAGTCGAGCCAAACCACCACACTTCTGCCTAGCCTTGTAAATTGTTTGGCATAGTCAGTTTCGTGAAATTTGGCAAGCGTCAACAGCAGCATGCTGTTACCGTTCTACGCCCAGACTCAACTTGTCTTGGCCATTTTGCCATAGTTGGTTCAGGCTATGTGCATGGAATCATGAACGGCAAGATTCTTCTACGTCCCCTCCCATCCCCATACAAGGTTCAGATTAAGCGAGACGAGGAAGATAGCTATGGGTATGAAAATCTATTCTACTTGAACGCATCGACCGGAGAGCTCGTTCGTGAGGATTCCCGACTTGGGCTCTTGCCAGAGGATTGGTAAGCACTATGAGAGGAAAGAACGCCTGACAATCCACGCATATATGCGAGATTCAGGAACACGATTACAGGAGAAGTGATCAACTCAGATCCACGACTTTCCCCAGCAGCACTGCGAGCTGAGAGCGCGAAGCTTAAAACATTCAAGCTTATTTGAATTCGTGACGTGGAAAAAAAGATAGTGGCTGGACACATGATTAATTAGTATCAAGTAGGCCAGGGAAGACGTACGCAGGCCAAGAAGATGATGCCGCCGATTGTAGTATACCGGTATGTGTTGATTGCTACTGGAAGTGAAACACTGATCTGGTGAGTTTGCATCGCATTCATTGTATGTCCTATCTAGAATTCGACAATCTACTTATGTCCGTATCGACAATTGCCACTATTACCATCCATAGTCGCCATCCAGCATCACCATCCACAGCTGTTTCCCGTTACTAACACACGCAGACGCCATCCATTATTGCCATTCCTAACTACCATTGAGCAGTATCTTTCACAATCGCCTTTCCCTAGTCCCATTCTTCTTCATCTTCACCCTCCGCATCAGTAAATCCCTCAATCTCAGTATGAAGCCCATGCTTGGCATTGTAATCGAGCAACATCTGCTTCGCGACTCCTAGAAACGACTCGGCTGGCTCGTCGCTCTCGAAGCCGGGCGCCAAATCCCATGCTACCAAGTAACGCATCTCGCCGTAGTCGTTGATATAGTGGGAGGTGATCTCCTTGAAAGACTCACCTGGGTCGACGTCATTGGATTTACCAGTTGCAGAAGCGCCCGCAGTGATAGTCGTAGCGGTAGAGCTGGCTTCAGGTGTAGCTGTAGTTTTAAGCTGCTGAGCGTGAGCTGCATTAGATTTCGTAGTCTCGGCGGGACTGGTGAGTGAAGCAGTAGATTCGCTAGTGGTTGGGTCGGCCGCCGGCTCGGGAAATTCTTTGAATGCTTCAAATATCCTCTCTGGATTGAGAGCTACTTCGTCTTCACTCTCCAACTCCACAATGTGAAGAGGGGCGAGTTTGCGGTTTTTCTGTTCAGACGTCACCTTGGGCGGCGCCACATCTGTAGCCTCGGCACTGCTAGGCAAGATTCGAGTAGTGAAGCCCGCATAAGCTGATGGGGTGGTATTAGAGGCATCGTGCGAATTTGGGTCCGAGGCGGAATGGTCGCCCTCTTCAATCTCAAGCGATCGCACTTTACGCTTTGGTGGCGGCATGGAACCAGCGGATTTCGTCGTTGTCCTCTTCTTTATGGTCTTCGCCTTCTTCCCTGTAAGCCTATTCGCATTGACATCGTCTTCTTCTTGTGTATTCTTTGCTTCTTTAGCCAAGCGCAGACACTCGTGCATCCTGTGGGCCAGTGTGAGTTCATCCGCGCCCGTGAAACCCATTGGAAAAGGCTCATTGCTTTGAGCTCTTGGATAGTTCGGAAAGTCAATCCCAATGGTTCCGAATTTGCATGCCATTAGAAAAGTTTTAGCCATGTTAAGTGCTGGACCGGAGGTAAGGCCAGGAGAGACGCTGGCAGGTGTGCCCGTAAAATTCTGAATCATTTCCACATCGGCTTTGATCCTAGTAAACAGCGTTGGTAGATGAAACTTTTGCTCAAGGCAACGGAGATGAACGTAGCCCACAGTTTTGCTGGGATTGGCGCTTGAACGATTGTTCGGAGATTCGTCCAGCGCAACGCGTACCTCGTATGGGTCAATTATTCCTCGATGCTCGTTCTGTGCACACAATTGAAAGCGGCAGCGAACAACTGCGAGCTCTTCCAAGGTCATGTTCGCAATGTCTTCGGGTGCTTTTTGGATCCAGAGGGTAAGCGGTACATCATCTTGAAGATGGCATGCGAAGAATTGGCGTAATTCGTCGGCTGTGAACTCTGGCCTCTTCAAAACACCTCGCTTTGTGCGCTCGAACGGGGCTTGGTGTCCGATCCAGCCAAGCGAAGCCTGTTTACGAACCCGCTGGGTGTTAGAAGACGAGCTCATATCCAATTCCGCCACATCAACCTCCCCTATCACCTGTGCCGTTTGCTTGCCTCCCTTCGCTCTGTGTAGTCTGGGGATCTTTTCATCGACGATCAAGCCACTCGATGTCTGCTCTGAATCTGTCTGAGTCCCTGGTCTCTGTATACCTAGAGCAAAGTCCTTGATGGCACCGAGGGTCCTCTTGCATTGGCCCAACCTATGTGCCAGTATAACTCGTTTTTCTGTTAGCTCATGAGGCGATTTGATTCCCGATTTCTTGTTTTCACCGTGTATCATGTTGTAGCGGTAGAGGGAGGTCTCTGCAATTAGCTCTTGGGTCCGATGGATGGCGTACTGTTGTCGAATTTCGGTAACGTATTTTCCAAGCGCCACAATATCATTCTGTATCTCGATCGGAACATTGACTAAAAGGTTGTTCGCTTCGTTTTGGGCAAACAGAGATATAGCGGGCTGCTGTTCTGGTGGTGGCGTTGCTTCAGGAACACGCACAGTTGAAGGTGCACGTTGCGGAGGGCGAGTAACGGTTGGAGGACCAGCGACTCGCGTCGTGTGAACGTTGTTGCCAGTCGAAGGTGAATTTGCAGTACAAAATTGCTGGCCTGGAGCCATGAATGAAGCAGGGGACGGCTGCCCCATGCGCTCATAAGGGTTGACCGCACGAAAAGTCTCAGCTGAACGGGTTGAACTGTAAGGACCAAGTGCAGCCCAACCTGGTGTCTGGAGACGGGTGGTAGTCTGCACGCCGGAGTTGAAAGCATTGTTTTCATACATTGCGCCTGCGTACATCTGTCGCGGTTCCATCGGACCTAACTGAGGTTGGTGACCTCCGTGGGGAATTTGAGCTAAGCCGTAGTTTCTATTGATCATGGGCGTGGACGGGGAAACACCCAGCTGCCGGTTGTTTTGGGTGATGTAAGCGTCAAATCCTGACCCAAGTCCCGCAGCACCGTGGCCCACTCCCGTAGCCGGTGAGCTTGGGAAGCGACCTGGAGTAGGCTGACTGCTGAAAGGAAAGGGAGGTTGTTCGTTATTGGAAGGCGCCATCGTTCTCTTCAACACGTAGAGCCACACAAAGCGTACAAGTTGGGTGTGGACCAGGGGAAGGTAGTCCTCAGGTGGACGCAGGTGAAGCGGAGGTTTTGTTGCTCCTCTCCAACCTTATAACCAGCCAAGCCAATTCAACGCACGGCCAACAGCCCCGGAGGTCCCCGTCCGGAACAACATCCTCACCGAGTGACCTTTGAAGATAGCCCACGTACAACACACTTATTTCATCGAGGATCACCCAGTGCTCTGGTCGCTTGAATATCTCCGATTCGAGATCGCCACCGGCTTGACTCGGCGTTCAGTTATGACCGAGAACGTCCAAGAGTTATGTGTTACCGAGTTCATCATTCTTCCAGTAAACTTCGAAACTAAGCAGGGGCGCATGGTGCCCAAGACGCGTCCGGCTTGAATGGCCTTGCATTTTTGATAAGTGTTCACAGCCACAAGGCTTATCTCGTCCGAGCATTGGTTCGTACTTGACATTTCTTAGACAGGTCAGGGAACCGTCTCATCTTCTTTCCAGTCTATTGTCCATCGCGCAGAACAAACTCGCTAGGAACAGCAGATAGGTCGTGTTCCTTAGAATGGACCAGGAGCAGGACTTCCAGAGCAAATCATGGCGTTGTTCAGTGAACGCTGAAGCACTTGAACTGTATTTGAGCAGAATGGAGCTGAGGCTCTCCCGTCCCAACGGCCATGCTAGTTCTCGTCTTGGACGTGAAGTCCTTTGTCTCTTTGTCCGATGGTTCCTATTGTTCGAGCACGTTGTCTGCCTTTATGCACGCGACTGGTCGGTCAGTTTCAACCTCTGCATATCGAGAGCAAGAATAATCAATGCTATTAGGGAGAGGCGTTCAGAAGGTCTCCAAGCAAACTCTTCCACACAGAAAAGTTCAGAACAGGTCTGTGAATTTGCATGTTTTCATCAGGAGGATGAGAAGTATGAAATGGTAGTAAGCTTACGAAGACCAAGAGCTTGAGAAACAATCAAGCAGATATTTGATCAGAGTCTTAATGCGACCCGTGCATTTGTCCTACAGCAGAGCAAATGTCTGGCGCGTCCGAAGTGCGGGTTCTTCGTCAGTAGAGCTTTGCCTACAGTATCAACAGAGTGTCTTTCTAATACCAAAAATTCCCGTCGTAGCAACCCTCAATGAGACGTGAGGAAAGGAAAGGCATGTGTAAGATCGTGATTAATGAACGAATAGTGTGCTGGCGATGGGTTGGTTGGACCAGGAGTCAAAGTCCGGTCCCAAGGTCCAGCCCTGAGAGGTACTAGTGCATGTATCCGTCAGCATCGAGCCTCATTCCTAAAGTCTATTTTTGATGGGTGTCTCCTATGAGCGAGCGTTGGTATCGTTCCTTGTGTTGCTGCTTTCATGGTACAGACGTGCGTCGGTGATGGTCGGGCCCGAAGGGGAGGCAAAGACTAGATCGCCGCGACCGCGCAGGCAGTGGCCGGCCGCGTACTCGTGGCTGACTCCATGCCCTGCGGCCTTCTAGCCGGTTCTTGTCACTTCTCCAAGCCGCGATGAACGCCTGTGATAGGTTCGTTGCTGGCTGTAGTGGTGGGTACGTGGTAGGTGGTAGATGACGAAGCAGAGGCATGACTGGCAAGGTGGCGGACATTCGTATGCCCCGACTGCCTGCTAGAATACCCCGAGGTCGATCTATATAAACAGTGAATAGTCAGGCCGATCAACACATCCTTTCCAATCTCTCAGATACTCCTCACAAGCATCATTTCAATACTCAGTCGAAAAAGTCAAGTCTTCTCCGTTCATAAGAAAACTAATCAAACGCATCTGCCAACATGCCATCAATCCGCTACATGAACCAATCGGCCCCCTTCTGGGACTTTGTTGCTAGTCTCGAGAATCAGGGCACCTCTCATCCCCTCTTCAACGGCAACAACGGCACCAACAATCGAGAGTCTGACGACAGCGAGAACGAAGGACCATGGGGACAATGGGGACCATGGGGCGGCTGGGGTGGCCGCTTCCCTCACCGCGGACGCTTTCAGCGCCAACCCCAGCAAGAAGATGCTCCCTCAGCAGCTACGGAACAAGACAACACTCAAGCACCGCCTCCGGACTATGAGGGGGCCACCCAGCCGGCTGCACCAGCTGGTGAAGACGCCAGGGAAGGCCCATCAAACGCAAGCCATCCACACCCGCATCCACGAGGTCACCCTCACCACCGCCACGGCCATCACGGCCCCGGCCCTGACTTCCGCCGTGGCTGCCGTGGCTTTCGTGGTGGTTGGGGCGGTCGCCATCGCGGCCCTCCCCCCTTTGGCCCCTTCGGCCTTGGCGGCTTCGGCGGCTTCAACGGGCCCTTCAATCCCGCAAACATTGCTGAATTCGTTCAGTCCTATTTGAATCCCGCGGGCAACACTATCAACAACAATGACAACAGCAACGATGCACAAGATGGGCGCACTGCTGGAAGTGCCAGCGACTTCCGCCCCACTGTCGACGTCTTCGACACCGAAACCGCCTTCGTAGTCCACACCTCGCTTCCTGGCGCGAAGAAGGAAGACGTCGGCGTGAGCTGGGATGCTGAGCGGTCAGAGCTCGTGATCGGTGGCGTCATCTACCGTCCAGGAGATGAGGAGTTCCTCAAGACATTAGCCCTAGATGAACGAGCCGAGGTTGGTCCATTTGAGCGCAAGGTCCGGCTTGGCAGTCGGGCGAACCCGGCGCAGGTAGATGTGGATGGTATTACAGCGAAGTTGGAGGATGGGATCTTGAGGGTGGAGGTACCGAAGTTGGATAAGGATTACGTGGAGATCAAGAAAGTGGATATAGAGTAAGAGGGCGGGCACAGGCGAAATATGAGGGGAGGGAGGAGTGGTGGAACGAAAGGAAATCATGCTGAAGATTAGAATGTATGAACTAGAGACAATAAGTATCATCTTAACAAGGAAAAAAAGAGGGCAATATTAGGAAAATGAAGTCTTTGTAATTCTAATGTAATATGATATCCCAGTTCCAATCAGAGCATGATTTAAAGTAACATCGTGATCCGTGATCTTCAACTAAATCATAGGCTGCTAGTTAGACAGGACTTATAGGCCGCCTGAAAGAAAAAGGTTGCAGTTATGAGTCTGATAAGGGAAGATAATTGGAAGGCTTGAGTGCCACGAAGTATATAGTTATTCAGTCATTCCATTTCTCCTAACAGCAATTGTAAATGATAAGCAATACAAAGTATTAAACTTCTGGTCATGAATTTGATGAGCATTCCCGTAACGTTTTTCTAACCCTCTGGTGTTACAATTGTCTGTCTGTGGCTTTTCTACGGGATTAAGGCTTGATCATAGGACATTGAAATCTCTATCGGGAAAGACCTTTCGCTGCTTTTGTAGAGCAATATACCAACAGTAAACCACATGTTTGGTTGTTGAAACTTGACATATGTGGATACGACTCTGCCACACCTAAAAAGCTTTGGACTTCGCCGCAGCACCACCTCCCTAGTCCTCACCTGTATGATCTACATAACTATAAAAAGGCCCTCAAAGTTATTTATCGTCTTCTCAACCATTTTCATGTTATATTCACCGAAGTTTATCCAGACTATTGAGTCGGGACTTGGTAAAACAAACTTCCGCAGGTTCCTCAGCTTATCTGCCGTCTCATCACACCTCCTCCACCCTCTGCAACCCAAGTACTTTTCTCTCCCTAACCTAGGGCCTGTCTTCACTTTGTCATTCTGATCTCCATTATCAGCTGACTTCCAGTCAGTGGTTCGCGACATTTGTTCCATGGCACGTCACAGGCGCAGGTCGCCCACCGAGACCCGACCGTCGAATCGACACACCAACTTTAAGTTCTCGGCGGCACATTATCAGATCGTTCAGGAAGACTTCAGCAAGATTGGAAAAGTAAAGAAGATCCATTCACCAGCAACAAGTAACAATTTGTCTCAAGAAGATGGTCAATGTAGGAGCCTTCCCTTTTGATGGTATATCAACTTACTTAACGGTGTAGGTATTACGAGAATACCAACCAAAACCCTCAAATCACTCTCCACAATGTCTCACAGTCGCAAGCTATTACCTTCCTCCGGTGGAATCTGGATAACTATTCTTCACGAAATCAGTTAAGCATTCGGCAAGTGTTTAAGCATTGGCGACAGCTTTATCGAAGAGTTACTGGCAAAGATTTTGCTTTAGAAGATCGGCAGGATGTCAACACTGTATGTGTGCGATCAACAGCGAATTGCAAGCCTAACAAAGAGCCCGCAGTACATTAATGGGACCCTGATGAACGAATACCACCTGGAGATGAGGCCGATCTCAAAACCCGTCATGAATATAGACGATGTCTTTCTGGTCCTCCACCATCACTGGGTCTGGGACACCTCAAATTTTCCGGATCCGCGACAGATGCTGCAATTGGCGTTTATAATACTCATCTGCGCCTATACGGCGTCCCGACCGGGTGCCTTGGTCTACGTGAAGAACTCCAAGGTTGTTGACGAGTGTGCTCTTCTGAATGTCATAAAGGGGCGCGCGCTTGGCAGCCACGGTAAGGGAGATATCAACAAAGACAGCGAGGATGGTGAGAATGACAATTGTGAAATTGTCAATCCCGGAGCAGGAATCCCTGATGCGGAAGCCGCCATTATGACGGGAAACTGGACTCCAGATGAGGTTGAGACCTTGTGCTACAGGCACGTTACCCTAACTCTTCTCCCTAACCCTGGGGGCGAAAGAGACCTCTTAGCGATGGAAATAGCTCCTGAATATACTAAAGGAGCTCGACGAAACTACAAGAGGTATGTTTTTGCAAGTCAACTCCAGCAACTGCTGATATTATTCGCAGGAAGACTTACTGTTTATACGAAGTCGATGATTTAATCTTTGATCCGGTGATCTGTATGATTACTCTCGGTGTTCTTGACGGGGCCTTTGAGGTGGACTTTGCATCTGTTGATGAGATCTTCCAGGTACGGGTCCTGCCACCTTGACGAAGCATGCGATTGAGGTGGAAAAAGGCTTGGGAGGAGAAGCCAATATTTCGGCAGGCTGTCAAGACTCCGGATGGCTATCAAACATCAGAGACGCGACCCTGGCAATATCACTCTTTTCTACACTGCCTTCAACGCCTGGGCTTTAAGGCTGGAATGATGCAGATACTCAAACCGTACGCTCTCCGGCGAGGCGCGGGCGAGGCTGTGGACGGTATCGCTACTCAAGCGCAGCTGCAACAGGTCATGGGTCATCGAGATGCGGGTATCTTTCAGGCCTACATCAACGAGCGAATTCAGTGTGATGTTCAGGCTGCTTTCCTCGGACGCCCTTCCCCGGATGCATTATTCAAGGCTACGGCCCATATGAGCCACAATATCGATCCGAGAGCTCCTACCAGGCTCACCGATTCAGAATTCGTATTGCTTAAATCGAATCCATTGGTTTGAGATCTTTGTGAAGCGCGGAACAATATCACCAAGGAAGCGCGGCGGGTGCATGGATCTTTGAAGAAGGCAGCAGCTGCTGGTAGTCCGTTGTATGCTATGTGGGATGAGATCGCCCACAAGTTGGACAAGACCAAAAGGGCACTACACAAGGAGAGGTTGAGAGAGTCACGGGCTAAGTTCTTTGAAGAAATCGAGACTGAAGATGCGCGGAAACAGCTTAATGGTCCCACTCTTGGAAATGGCGACGCTGTATTAGAACCAGCTCCCAAGCTAACCGCTGAGAGAGAGAGAGAGGGTGGCCGAACTCCTTCTCAAGTCCCCTCAGGACCTCACTTCACAGGAGAAGCTTCTTCATCGAAGCCAAACTATTCAGGCGCTGGTCGAGCTCTGCAAAGCCCCGGGAACTGTTTTTACGCGTAAGCGAGCGCGACGAAGCAGTCGTTCTAATTTCGACGCCGAGCCAAGCCCGTCGCCGGCGGTGAAGCTGGAGCCCATTCAGCCTACTGACAAGCAATGTATATTCTGTCTTTGCAAGACTGGCCAGTCGCGGGAATTCACTCGCACTTTGAAAGCGAGGGAGCACATGGAGAAACAACATCTTAAGTTTTTTGGTCCTGAGGACATAATACCATGCCCAGATGAATATTGCCGCAGGCAAGGAATTGTTTTGTTTGGCCATGCACATTTCAAAAATCATGTTTTCAAGGAACACGGAATCAAGCTTCTTCCCGTACGGAGCAGCTGCAATGAGCCAATTTATTGAAGGCGGACGTAGACCAGCTGGATGTGAGTAGACCATGGCGAAATTTTCTAGGTGAGCGAGACATGTTGGTCACAGTATGCCCCATACTTATCTATGAGCAGATTTCTAGAGACAGACAACACGCACCAGACGTACCAGTGTAATGCACTGAAACTCGAACCACGTCCCTGGCATTGAAACAGAGTTCAGGAGCCAATAAGAATGGATCCGATCTGATGGTCTCAGAATCCAGTGGTCTCCGTGCTGACCACATTATGAATTAGATCAGCGATAAGGATACCTTGTGCGTCAA
This sequence comes from Bathelium albidoporum, assembly GCA_021031095.1. NCBI lineage: Eukaryota > Fungi > Ascomycota > Dothideomycetes > Trypetheliales > Trypetheliaceae > Bathelium > Bathelium albidoporum. Next base: position 118,836 of record JAGFVP010000047.1, read on the forward strand.
GTGCGTTTTCAGGCATCCTCCTCATTGGACTCTTACTGCTATTTCATAACCTTCTGATACCTTTCCGAATTTCACTTAGCGAGAAGATTTCCGTAATGACGAAAATCTTTCAGCAGAACCTCATTCTAGCAGCTGTATCATACTACCTCGGCGACATCACAATATCCATGCCTTGCTCGCCATCAAGCACAACCATCGATTATGATTTCTGTCACAAGGGATCGTCGCTAGGGGTAATATCAACATTGCACGTCTGATTGTGAGCCACAAGCCTATCCCAGAGCCGACAAATTCCTGCAAACTTGGTGAGAGCGGCCATCTTATGGTATGATGTGGGAAATTATTCACGATGTGCGGATCTCGGGCAGAGACGATCTTGTGAAAGGCGCTGTTAGGGAGTGCTCCACACACTAATCCCATTTGGACAGCCACCCAACCTACGTTGTCCTGCTGAACTGCATATTCTCAACATTATTCTAGGAAATATCCAAGAATTCAGATCAGAAAAAGTAGCAGTTTATAAAGTTATTTCGGCAGAAATGGATAGGAAAGCATAATATATATTAGAACAGTCAGCCAAATCCCCGCATGGGCCAGCGCACTAGGCCTAAAACGGAGTAGGAAATAAGTCAAATCAAAATCAAATCAAGCATCTTGCAATAATTTTCCCATCGTACTTGCGAGGCACGCTACTTTAGTGTCCGTATTGAAAGAACTTTAAGCAGACGTAGGTCCTTCAGAGTATCATTTCATTCTTTCAATACATTGTCCTACCTCTCAGTAGTACGCCAATGTCCTTACGTCGATGCTTTCTCGAGGGCGGTCTTTATTCTGAAGATGCTCCGGCAGTGGGAATGCTGAATGCGGTACATCTGTTCCGAGTTGCATCATGAGTCAAAATTCTGATACCCGGTGATAGCCGAACTTACTTGAGACCGCTTCAGGATCCGAGTCTGACTGACTGAAGATCCAAGCCTCATCAGGCTGCTGCTCGCTCAGGTAATACCACTTTTGTGTGGGTCTGGGATAGACCTGGCGGTTTTCGACAACGTAATCAGGATAGACTAGGTCTGCTGCTTCGAGATCTTCGTTCGGGTTAATCGAAGATCCATCGCAAAGTGCGAGCGGCCAGTCCACCACGGGTCCGATAAGCGGCCGCCATACGCTGTCTCAGTCAGTGTACGCTCACGCTTTGCGACGATGTCGGTTTTGGATGGCTACTTGATGCATTGAACTCGATTCTTGAGTAGAGGGTCGGCATCGTCGCCATTGAGTTGGCGCACCATTGCCTCGGCCCAACGGGCAGTGGTGTCTGCAATTGATCAAGTAATGAGCTTCTTTCCTGACTTAATTCGGGGGCGCTGAGACGAACCGACATGAGCAAGCGTTGTTGGTTGATTGAATTTGTAGGGTTCACCTGTAGCGATTGGAAAAATTGGATGCCTTTTTCGAAGCTGTCCACGGATGATCAGTGGCTACACCAAGGCAAGCTTTGGGTCAGCGCCGGTACCGTGTGCTCAAATACTTGGACCTGTGTAGCGCCCAAAAACTCGCGCAAAGTATCTGCTACCTCCTTTAGGTATACATTCTTTATCTTCTCTTCGTCGTCAAAATCGTGATACGACATCTGCGTGTGGAATGGCATCAGGTCAAAGCCATTCTGTCTAAACGAGAATTGGTCTTTTATTGGGCGGATGTCTTCGATCGCAACGTCTTCTCTCCGTTCAAGTTCGATGTTGGCCCTCGGAAATCCTTCAGGCGGTTCGAATCTGAGTGAGTATGGCTTCTCGCTCTTATACAGCTCCTTCTCCTGCAAAAAGTACATCCATGTTTGAAGCATATCTCCAACAGCGAGAAGAAGCGAACAAAGAACAGCGTGGATTCCTCAAAGCTGACTTATTCCAAAATACGACCAGCAAAATTTCGTTAGAACACAGTCAAACTACGCGAAGAGCAACTCGAGGCAGGCTTCAACAACTAGAGGGACGCTTCGAGCAATCCAGCAGAGCCTCATTCGTACCACCCAGCTCAACTGCTATCTATACCGCGTGACAACCTGTTGCTTCGTGGCGAGCCCTGGTTCGTCGTCTAATGTGTGCTGCTTGAGCATTGCGAAAAAGCGGCATTTCCAGCATTGCACATCGCGTAGTGCTCCATACCGTACTGCACGACGCCCCGCATTAGCGTATATCCAGCAGCCACGCCTATACTCCGCGATGAACTCCAATCATCACACAGAAAAGTCGCCGAATTGGTGGTTACCCCACGTTTTGTCTGATAGTCTTTCAGCTCGGAACGAGCTGAGTCCTGTGGAAGAGTGCGAATAATGTGCTTTCATTTACTTTCCAAGACTAAATACGCCTAGCTCAATTGAAGCCAACTCTCGTTTACGCGCCTCGCTCAAATAGAGAAATCCCTCATGCCGATCCATGGCGCGTGTGATTCTGACGCCTAATCTATGCACCGTCCCCGGCATGCGCATTGCTCAAAAGAGATTCGTAGAGAGTGCCGTAAGTGCCATCAGATTGGTAGAGCCAAGCTTTCAAGCCGTTCCCTCCAATGCCCGACTCAGATTCACTTCGCCTGCTTGACCTCGCTGCTTTGCTCCAATTCCCAGTCCCCGTGAGGAAAGAAATTCCCCGCATTGCCATCGAGAATGAGCATATCGCCTTTCTTGAATCCGAAGCCGCGCATGTTATCTCCAGCCTCTTTCGGAGCAGGCCAAATTGCGCGCCATGGTTGTCTGCGCGCTGAAGGAGTGTTAGGAAGTGTCTCGAGGGATGGCATCTTCAATTATGAACGACTAAAATAGGTAATTAGCTTTTTGGATCACATTTGTTGGCGATTTTGGCAAGGTACAGGTCTTGAGGTCGACAGGCGATAGAACGAAAGGGGGTCAAGAGTGATGATCGGACCGGTTGCGGGGTGATCAACAAAACTCAAACTTCAATGGGTGAAGCTGTCTTCATATACTTGCGTATCAAGGAAAATGATCGACTACAACTAGGGAGCATTGGCAACATGCATGAGAAGCACTACCAAGATACTCGTGAACTTAAACGCTCGCGCAATCTGGCTTTACGTCCGGTTTTCATTGCATGCACGAGATCGAGATGTAGTTGGTCTAGGTCGTTCTGTCCGCGAATATTGAAGTGCGGTCAGCCGTGGCAGATAGTGTTGCAACGAGTAAGAAGCGAGCTTGGAGCCTTGTGATCCAGCGAGATTTTAGACTTTTGGCGGCCAGACCAGAGCTGTGGAGGCGTTACCGGAAACGGCTGCGATGGAAGGCTGCCACTTGATCCTTCGACAGGCATCGACAGTCAATGCACAAGTATTTGACAGTACGACGTGGACTAGTATAACTTGTTGCATGATGGTGCATATATAGACCGCAGCCGAGCAGAGCGTGATCAAAGCTGTCCCACCCCAGGATCACGTAAAGAAGATATCGATGGTCTCGGTGTGAAACTTTTAGCTCCTCGAGAGGGTCACTCGTCCACGATGCATAATCTCTTAGCAGATAACTGGCCGCTAAAGCTGCGGACTCAACTTTTGATCACTGAACATGGATCTCCCCGTGCTGACTCTAGTGCATCGATTGCTTCGCTTCAAGAAATCTTCGACCTTTTCTACGAGCTGTAAGTCGGTCTTCGGAGCTCCTAGAATAGAAACAGCCACTGGGAGATGTTCTTCCCTATCAGTGACGCGAGAATGATATGGAATTTCGCCAGCTGTGACAGTCATTTAATAAACACCGCGAATGCAGCTTGAAGATGACCAACCTGGGACTACGAGCTCAGGGGCTCCTAAAGTGGGGCTGACGAACAAGACGTTTAGTCCAAACGGTGGCACCGACGGCGGGGCCGGTGGAACGTCGCGGTAACGTGGCTCAAGTTTTTCAATCGGCAGTACCATCAACGTATTTTGCTTTTCGGTCTTCATCACCTTCTCCAAGAACCATTTCTTGAATATCTCGAAGCGACGCATTGCATCATCATGTTGCCTCTCATCTAATAGCCGTCCGATGCCCCTACAATCAAGGTACAGTCAATGAAGAACGCGCTCGGCGCTATTTGCGAAAGCTTACCATATCCACTTGACCGATTCAGTCACAAATGGCGGATGATGGTACTTTTCCTGATACCTGTCACGGAAGTCCTTGAAACAATGGTAGATGTCGTAGAAGAAGCCGTGCTCTTGAACCTTCATTGCAATGTTTAGCATCATCTGTTCACCATGTATACTCACGATTGATACCCACATTTTGCAGGAAAATATCAATGCTTCGGTCGCTCACAGGAGGGCACTCCTCCCAAAGTTTATCAATACGTATTTCTTCCGGTTTTCCTGCGCCAAGACAGCGCGCGAAATCATCGACGAAGCTGTTGAACTCCTTCATCTGTCCAACATTGGCTACCGGAAGGTAATCCAAAGGATACAATACTTTCCAAGGAAGGTTGTTCGTCTTGGGCGATCTTACTTCGTCGTCGTACCATTCGAGCATGAAATCTTTGAAGGTTGATATATCACGGCCGAAGAAAGAAGGCACATCAAATGGTGGGCACGTTGCGATCATACCTTCTGTCGAGAGTGCATCCTTTGAGGGCCTAAGAGCAAAACAGCCGTTCCATAGTGCAGGCCTTCTTCCACTACCGGTAGCTATGAATTGTTAGACGTATCCATCGCATATTTGGGGCTGAGCGATAGCGCACTTACTATCGGTGCCTATTGTAATATCTATCCAAGGGTAGCTAGCAATAGCAGCCCCACTGCCACTGCTGCTCCCTGCAGGAGACTGAAATCCATCCCCGCGTGGGTTAAAAGGCGCTTGATATTCGGCACATTCGGTTGGCTCCTCTTTCCAAGCAAATGAGCTGAGATGAGTCTTTCCGAGTAGTACTGCGCCTTTCGATATGAGCTTCTGAATCGAAACAGCGGTGATCTCCTGGGGGGGATAAAAATCATGATACGCCCTATTACAAACGGAAGTGCGCAATCCATTCACATGGTAGATATCCTTCACAGCGACTCGCAGTCCGTTCAAAGGTTTGATTTCTGTAGGTAACGAGTATAGTCGAGAAGGTAATGGGACTCCCAAAGCTGCATAGGAGTCGCCGGCCAGACATGCGTTCTCGTACGCACTGCATCTCGTCAACTTCACTTATTACGAAGCAAAACTCGTGCATCTTACCTATCTTTATCATGAGAAGGTAAAGCAGAGACAACAAAAGCTCGATTAAAGTCGTCTTGAATTTTCCAAATCCAAAGGAATCTGCCTTGATCAATGATATACGGACCGGGCGCTACTTTTTGGGTTGTTGGAGCGCTAGCCTCAATGTGTTTCCAGCTTGTACCCCATTCACGTAACAAGCCGCCAGCGCCGTCGTCAAGTTCATCGCTTTGCAGATCGGAGCCATAAAATATTAGACCGTCCAAAAACTCGTGGCGAAATACATCATCTTTCTGAACGAAATTGTCGATGGTTTTCAGCAGGAAAGAGCGATCAATGGCCTGACCTGTCGGAACTTGTACGACAGTAGCTGCGGATTTCTCCCCACGCACAGAACAATGCAAATTCTGATTCAACGAAACAGGTGCGGTAAGCTGTATTGCACGGTCGGTCAAGGAAAGAGTAGGTTTTGCTTACATGCGGTGCTGGACGAGCTAGGTACCGGTCTTGTCCAAGTCGAAATATTGATTGCGAAATCCACACTGCATCATTCCAGCGCGGCATATTCGAACGATTTACTGTCAGCTGCATTGCAATTAGTCTCGAATGCATTATCAGAGCAGATTCGCCTCCATGATATCAAATGCCGGACTGCGTTAATCGTCACTCAGCGGGCGTTGTCCCTTCTCTAGCGGCGTTTGACCCGCCACACCTCATTACATGATCAGGCCAGAACAAAATCAACCTGCAGCAAGACTCCATGTGCTAGGCTACTTTCGGCTGTATACGCTAGTCTACCTTCAACCTATCTGCAAGGTAATCATGCATCTCACTGGGCTGTTTGGGCAGCCGCTTTCTGTGGAACGAGCCAATGGCAGGTGGTTCTAGAACACCACAACCTACCAAGAGGCGCTGTTGAGCTTCCAATGATATCGTACGAGTGCGGTACGGCTATGCTCTGAGATTTTGTCAAGGCTCAATGATGGCCACCGCATTTGTAAGGTATCCTTTTGCTAGTGTTGGATGGAGAGAGGCCTCCTCCGCTCGCCAGCTGAGGCATAGCTTGGCTACCCTACGATTGCTCAGGGCGAAGAAATGGCTGGGCATTCTTTTGAGGTGTTGTTTCGCGATGACAGGCAGGAACCGAATGCATGGTAAGTACATCTCACGAAACTATTTTCACCAGTCCGAAACACCAACAGCTCCAATGTTTGCTCATGATTGCCTAGTGTCGTTGTAATTCCAAGCATTGTCGGACTACCGCCCGAGCGCTGGCAATGTTCTCACCACGATCCATGGTTGAAAGAGCTAGTTTCCAGTGCAAGAGGCTCCCTGAGTCCAACAGTCGTTAGCTATCGGTACAATTTAGCGGTCGATCAATTGTCTTCGTGGGAGGCTTTGCTAGCGCAAGGCTCGGTCTTCCTTGACGAGCTTGAACAATTCGATAAGGCACAAAGAACGAAAGGTCTCCCACTGTTCCTCATCAGTTACAGTCTCGGTGGCCTAATCGTCAAGCGAGCTCTTGTAACTGCACGGCGTCGGGACAACCATTCGAATAGAATATTCCACCAGTTAAGAGGCTTGATGTTCATCAGCACATTACATTTTACCGACGAAAATCATTCACAATGGAAACACGCGGTGGCTATTTTGATGTCGCAGTGCAAAGATATACCAAAGAAGCTTGGATTGGAGGAAAATCTAAGATGTCTTGCAAGCCTCTCTGACGAGTTTGAGGATCTGACTTTGCCGATTCCTATCCTCTCCACCTGGGAAAGTCTACCGATCAGACTCACATCAAAAATGCGGCGCATGTTCCCAACATCCACGCATAGATGCATTCTTGTCGATGAAGCTCTGTCCAAAACTGGCACAGGGTTCGAAGAAACCATTCCTATCGATGCTGACCACAAGGACGTCTGCCTTCTTGATGAACGCAGTGTTCTACGGAAAAGAGTCATTTCTTTCGTCCACGAAGCCTTCGATACGAGCGCATCCCGTGACTCAGAAACGTTGAATCCTGCCGAGGTGCCTTCTCAGCCTAATCTTGACAAGCTGAATAGTCCTGATCGTTCCGAGAACGAGATTGAGAAGATCAAGACCAGTCACAGTCAAACGTCGCTTCCTGCCCAAACTCCGCATGCTCAAACCGTATCAGACCTGTCTCGATTTCTTGTGTCACGAAAAGATCCGGTGCTACCGTGGTATGACGATGACTACATTCCTCCATTGAATCACTTCATGGGCAGAGAGGAAGTCATTGACAACTTGCATATTGCATTAGTGCCAAGATCGACTCAGGCTCAAAGAAACAAGGTTGGCGGACTCGCGACTTTCGCGCTTTGCGGCATTGGTGGTATTGGCAAAAGTTCTATTGCCGCAAGCTTCGTTTCGTCCAGAAAAGAACAGTTCGATGCAGTGTTCTGGATTCTCGCTGACAATTCAGGAAAGCTGGCGGATGGCTTCGTCCGAATAGCACTTGGACTCCGCCTTATTCGGCCCGAGGAAGCGAAGAATCATGATCTCTGTCGACGTCGCATGATGCAGTGGTTGCACAATCCTGTAAGATCGTTCGACACACAGAACGAGAAGTCTGCCCTGACCGCACGCTGGATTATCGTATTCGATAATGTTGACGACCTGCGCATATTGAAGGGCTACTGGCCAACGAACGGCGTTGGCTCAGTCTTACTCACAAGTCGGGATCCTCTGGCCAAAACTGGTTTCTATACAGGCACAGATTTCAGAGTCAATGGGCTACAGTTAGGAACACTCTCTCATCAAGACGCAGCCGAGTTCTTGCTTCGGATTGTTCCGGCCAACGGAAATTTACCCGACACACCGTCTGTCGAGCGTATTGTCCATCATTTAGATGGTCTTCCTCTGGCTTTACGGCAAATTGGTGAATACATAACAAGACACGCCTTGTCGTTCAGCAAGTTTGCGGAGCTTTATGATGATCAGACCAGCCACGCGACGATACACCGAACCCTTGAATCTGTAGAAGGAAGAGACTATGGTCACAGCTTGTCGACTGTTTGGCTACTGGAAAATCTGCAGGGTCACTCACTGGCTTTGATGAATGTTCTGTCTCTCATTGATCCGGATTCCATCGAGGAGTCAATCCTAAATAGCCATGTCCGAACTGCGAGAAGCCCCTCGTATCCAAGGTCTAAAGTCGACTACTTCACCGCTCGCAAAGATCTTTGGAAGTCATCTCTCGTCGAGGTCTTGGGTGACCGAGAAGTTCTAAAGATTCACAGAGTCGTCCAAGATGTTGCGCGGGCCAAAATGCAACCGGAGGAGATGCAGGCAGCCTTCGCAGATGCTGTCACATTCTTGAAAGGTTCCTGGCCCAAGCAGGAGCGGACCTGGCACTACTCAGTGGAACGATGGGAAACATGCGACCGGCTTTATCCTCACATCTCCAAGCTCCGAGGTCACTACGAGGACTTTGAACCCGACACGGATTTCTCATTTGACATCCCTCTAGCACAATTGCTAACATGGGCAGGTTGGTGAGTTGCTTTTGGATGTCCGGAACGTACGACCCGTTGAGATGATTAACTGAACGTTACAAAGGTACGATCACGAACGCGGCGATTCCTATGACTGCAGACCGCTCTTCGAGACCGCACTTCGAGTTTGCGAGCAGCGTCCCGAGCCCAACGAAGATCTCCTATCTGACATTCATATGTGCTTGGGTTGTTGCGCGACAGAAACGAATGATGGGAAAGCTTGCCTCAGACACTACGAAGCCCTGCTGAGAATGACTGAAAAGCGTGCTCAGAGAAGCGACAAGCCTGACTACAACGCTCTGTCTATTGCTAGAAACGAGATGGGCATTGCTCTAATGATGAAGGGAAATACATCTGAGGCCATAGATCTATTCGAAAAGGCTCGAGAGATGACGGATATCCACAGACGTCGCTCGAACACTGCTTCCATGACTTATTTACTTGCTTCCGCGAACCTTGGCCTTGCCTATTGGCTGGAGGATGATCTTGAAGAGGCACTCGAAGTCTTGCGATTCGCGTGGAAAGTCATCGAAAGGGAGTCAGATGAAGGAATCAAAAACTCCTTCGTGTAGGTCCCCAATATTTTACAGATTCGGGAGAATCTCCATAGGGCTTCACTGACATTTGACGAAGGCCTGGTCGCATCTTACACGCCTTAGGTAATGTTCAGACAAGCCGCGGATTAAACGGCGAGGAAGGCGCCCGTCAAAAGGGCTTCGAGTGGCATCAAAAGGCTTACGATCACTACTGCTCGAAAATTGGACGGGCGCATCATCGTACCGCAGATGTGGCTTACAGGTTGGCTGAAGATTTTATTTGGATGGAGATGTATCAACATGCCCGGTTAGTCACCGTCCTTCTGGTGAGCTTGGCTCTCGGCTAACGCATCTATCATCATCCAGAGGCCTCATTGGGTACGCTTTGGACGCGTTCAGTCACAAGGAATGCTACCAGCAAGAAAAGGCTCGGACGTTGTTTCTCAAGGCCACATTGGAAGAGATTGAAGGTAATTCTGAGGAAGCTTGCGCAGCATATGACGCTGCGCGATCGCTGTATAGAGAGTTGACGAGCACGAAGACTCGATCCAAACGAGATCCAGGAAAAGATGACTACGACAGATTAGTAACTTTCTGGTCAAGGTGAAAGTCTTGACCTGGAATATGCAGCCACAAAGCAAACGATTTGGTAGCGCTCACCTACCGTGCTTCGTATGAATTTGAGCATACTGTAACACAACAGCCTTGAGTAAATGTCAGGATCGATATGAGTCGCCGACTTCACGCGCGATCGTGATGGTTCTGCGCCGCGACAACAGCTTGGCAGGGTGACGAGGCTTGACCCCTGTGCATGCAGGAGATCGATTCCGACCAATTTGACGCCAGAACCCCCGCTTTCGACGTCAACTGCGTGATTTTCCATAAGTTGCTTGGGTTTCAATCTGCACTTACACCACATGAACTGAGGGGCCTGCCGCTCTGCGATATTGGATCCCAGATTGACGACCGGGCGTTTTTTCGCCCCTAGACAACATGAGCGTGTCTTTGCCTACTTGTTGCTCAGTGCACACTGCAGGGTACAGTCCTTCAGGCAAATTCTTCCTGACCCCGTCGACTTACGCGTGCTGGGAACACAAGCTTTCAGGCCTTGATTCGAAGTATCATACCTGCGCCTCGTCTGAGTATCATAATATGTTTGCGGACCGTCAAGTTTCCTCAATTACCTTTTCGCATTGATGTGGTCAAGGCGAGCAATGATTCGTAGATTGACTAACTCGACGAGATAATGGTCCATCACTATGCAGAATCGATAAATAAAGCTCTTGCACCATCCAAGTCAGATCCATTGTACTCTGGACAGCATCTCATCCCGCTTTCAGAATATCTTTCTAGACCTACTCAAACAATCCGTGACACGTTCGTCTGGCTTTGGGATGGAACGTGTTGTCCGCAAGGCAGGAGGTTCAATGGCGCTCAAGATTTTGAGACTTGGAAATCTAGTCGTGAAGCAGCTATCCTTCGCGCTTCGGAACCTAGTGGCTATATAATCTTCCTTATCGGTCACTCGTCTCCAGAATGGCTCAATATGTTGGGACACCACTACAGGATTCCAGGAGACTTCTTTCAAAGGCATCTCAGTTTTCACCCTTCTGGCAAATATGACACCTTTTCCGTTCCACGCTTACCCACCGCTACGGGCAATTATCTTTCGCTACTGGTCACGAGCCTGGGATACATCGGCCCCTCCTCCTCGCCAATTAAGTACAACGACATGGACATTATACGAAAGCGATGCAGCGAGCTTCTTCGCACCAGAGCTCGGGACCAGCGCGCATCGGGTGTGGCTGGACAGTCAATACTTCGCAAGGTCAACGTAATCAGTCCTCGACTCTTTACAATCGAGCAAGAGATGAGCTTGTTCCTTTGTACCAATGAAAATGAATGGAATGGTACGTAATCTTGAATGATCCCCTTCTTGCTTTTACTAACGGCGCAGTCGTCGCATGGGTCGATGCTGGCGGCACCTCTCAGGACCCTGACTTGCCTTTCGGACTCATCGATAAATTGTCAGACGCCGAAATCACCATCTGTCCTACAATCTTGGATCGGGCAAGAACCTCCAGCGATCGGATAGTAGCGGAGAAGAGTGGTATGGACTATTCCAACATTCAACAAAAATTCAATCTGCTTGTTCCGAACTACGGGAGATTACTTGATAGTACCTCTGCCAGCATCATTCCATTCTATGCTGTTGCGGAGCTCTATCGATTCACAGCAGCTGCCGAGATGCAATTTGTCAACGCGATAGCTAAGCTATTAGCCGAACAGATCGATGCTATCATACTAGAGCCCACCGATGGCCCCAGATTACAAGACTTTCACTTCAGCAGAGCGATCCTAGATAGACACAAGCAATCTCTCATCGCCTGCACTGCATCAGTCGAAGATCCAGGAACATGGGCGGGTAGAAGAAACATTGACCGCCAGATGAAATCTTCGGAAGCGATAACGTCCCACTACCAGAAGAGCAACGAGGAATTACTGCGAGATTTCACCTTCTTGTTACGCCGGACTGAGGAGCTTATAGCTGTTTGTGAGCGAGGCATTAATATCGCCTTGAATAACGCGTCTATCCTCGAGTCGAAGCGTTCATTCAACCAAGCTGCAGCAGTTGCCCGACTTACGCGTCTCGGAACCTTCATCACTCTCCTTTACGTTCCCCTCTCTTACATCACATCAATCTTCGGCATGAACTTTGCAGAGTTCGGCAACGGAAATCTACCTCTATGGATATGGGCAGCTGTGTCGGTACCCTTTCTTGTCATTGCACTCGCTGCCATAGGAGGGAACTGGTGGAAGAACCGTTCATAGTGGCCGAGCCGGTTCAATCACATCATTTAGCGTATTTCCCGTAGGATTGTACGGTACTGTCTATGTGTATTGACGTATCTGAGCGAACTAGTCTACCTGTAAGAAAAGTTTTCATCATAATCCAGCTCCTGCCATTCAAACTGTAGAACAAATACCTTCCTTGAACACACATCTCTGTGCTAGCTCCTCTACGATCTATCAGAAGAACAATACCTTGGGCTGCTTATCTGTGATTGCCACAGACGCTCCATTGTAAGCGTCAATCCTCCATGCTCCAACGCACCCACCCTTACTCTTGAACGGTAGATTTCGCAAATCGCACCACGCAACAAGAGTGGTCCCTTCTTCAACAAACGCCGTATTATCAGCAACAGCTCAACTTCATCCGACATATATCCCACCACAATCTCCCCATCGAATCCTCCCCATCGAACGCGTAGAGTTCGATACCAAACCCCCTGTCAAATTTCACAGTGCATTGCCCTTCAATCCTTTCCGATCCGGTTGCGGCGCCCAATCAAGATTTGCTATTCCTGCTTTACGATTAGATGAGACGCCTCGCTAATCTGTCATCTTCGAATCAAATCAGTCAAGTGTGGGGCAAAATGGACAAAGGTTACTTTGGATCTAAACATCTGCTACTGCGCTTGTTTAACGCCCCAGTCACCAAAAGAAATGGCAGCCTTGAGGCTTCCATGCGTACCCGCTCTAAGATGTTCCTATATTTCAATACACTGTACCGCCCCACACCTGGCCCATTTTTATTTCTCCCGTACTTCTCTAGACTCCACAAATGATTTCAGACTAAGATCTCTATCTCGGACTGGGTGTCCCCTCAGCAATCTTCTCCTTGACACTACTCAACGCCATCCCCACCGGCATTTCCGTCCAAGGCGTCCTCAGACTCATCCCCTCCTTTGCCAACCCCATCCCAAGGCTTATCTGCTGAGCTCCCACCATCGTATTCCCACTCTCAATCTTCGGCATCGTGGCTCTTGTCGGCGCCACACTATTCACCTGACTGCGATTATGGCTCATATGCGCTCTCACCAGATGACCCGCCGCGAGAGCCGAGCAGAGGGAGAGTTCTCCAGCGAGAACGGCGGCGGCGATGATGCGTGCCACTCGTTAGGAGTTTCCGCCTGGGGAGGAAGGATGTGGACCGCGAAATTGCTTCTTTTCTAAGTCTACTTTAGATCTCTTCGATTCACGTCAAGGTCTGAAGTCGGACTTGGAGGTACAAAAAGGATATGCTAAGATGTGGGAAGAAATCAACGGACCCGGACGCTCTACTGTCGTTTCTACAGTGACAGAAGCAGTGAAAGTCATATCTGATTCATGCCGCGGTAGTGTCATCATAGTTGCAGGGAGTTCGTACTTGGTTGGAGCCGTTAGGTATATCTTGAAACTTGAGTATGACGAACGCAAAATGTGACCCAGCGTACCATGGCCATCTTCCCACTGCCTTTCTTATTTCCTTCCTATGAAGGCGGGATCGACATTATTTCAGAAGCCCAGGGCAGGGGAAGAACTTTTGAATTCCAGAGCTGCTAGGAGAAATAAACGCACAGAGGGTTGAGTGGAAACTTCGGGTCTTCTGTTTCCATCAGCTTTGCTTTGCTTCAGCATCGGCGCCGACTTTTTCCAAATGGAGAAACATATTCCTATGCAATATCTCAATACGTTGATAGATCAAGAGTAGCTGACGGGTCGCTGAGGCGGGCTCGTAAGTTATAACAGGGGTATCATGCTACTCCAACTTCTGTCACTGACAAATGGCAAGACAAACATGGCTGCCATCTCTCCAAGTTCTGCTACTGGCCTCTGACAAGACAGATAGGGGTGCTGTCCTACTGGGTTCTGTCACTGGACAGACAGGGCCGCTATCCCGCCGAGTTTTGCCACTGGCAATTGGCAAGACGGACAAGAGTGTCGCCCCAAGTACTGCCCCTAGCAAGATAGATAGGAGGTGCTCCATGTGCTTCAAGCTTACAGAGTTCATCAGCTGGCTGTGGAGTAAGTGGATCAATCTCTATCCTGAGTCGTCTCTGTCTCGAAGCCATCAGCTGGTATGTATGAATTAGGATGGTCTGGCTTATTCGACGTCGTGGGGGAGATGGAAGCCAAAGCGGCTCGAGCATATGGGGTCTGCTGGCCGTTGATATGATCCCTCTAGAAAGATGAACCATCCAGTTTCCGGCACTAGATCGCTGAGTGCAACGGTTGTGTACAGCTCAGTCTTCCGTCTCCTTTGAAGACAGGTGGCATCAATGGAATTTAGATCAAGTATTGCTGGATCAACGTCCGCCTTTAAGAATCGCCCTACGTGAACTGCTTCTAGATATGGCTCTCCTTTACACATCTCTCCTAATGGAGCCGTGTGGCGGGCCTTGGTGTATAAGCTAGCAACACAAACCAGCTGATAGCACAATCACTTACACGAAATCGTGCGACTATCTCATATACGCTCTTGGGAATGTCGAATTGTTCAAAACTTTTACTCCGTTCTACCACCGGCAGCTTGCCGTCTCGAATCATCATGGCTACCTCGTGGATCATCTCGGCCGAGGCAGGCCCGTGGACCAAGAGGAACTCCGTTCCATTCGCCATTTACCGCTGATCTGTAGAACTGGGGATGGATCCGTCCAGCAATGCCGTCTCTTGCAGGGATTACTCAACCTGACGTGCAATCACGTGACATGGCCTTGCGGTTTCCGACGCGGGAGAAGAGATTAAGCGAACAATAAGGAGCCAGTCCCGGGGGCATGTAGCCATCCCAAGGCCGAAAGAGAGCCATAGCCTTGAGAACGTCTTTTGGATAGGTGTCAGGGCATGAATCTCTTTGTAGTCGCACAAAGTACATTGTACACGTAGGGTGGGAGTCCAATAGGAAGCCATCTTTTGCGCATACAGCTACATTAGGTACTAGTTCTCAATGAGGCGAAGCTGCGTCGTGCAATTTTACGGAGGATCTCCTTCGTTACGCTTAATACTGCCACTATCTTCGACAAAGATCCGACCACGAGTTCACTTACTCTGAAAGTTCACCCCTAATCTCGCCTGATGCCTTTCTCTTGTAAGCCAATTTCGAAGCTCGCTGACGCAGGGCATGACGGCAAGGGCAAAAACGTTACATCCTCCGCTACACACGCGCGCACACTCCGTTCTGATGACGCCCATCTTACGCGCTACGACGATGCCGGACTACATCGAACTTGAGACCGTACGGCCAAGAACCTTTGAACGAGCCCGTCATGAATGTCGCCTTCATGGACCCAGCAGTTGTGCTCGTCTCCGTATCCTGTCCAGCTGACAAGGTACTGCGTGATCCGTCGGCGTGTGCGCTTGCCCAGGGGAGAGACTCGCATATCGAGCAGATCCTCCACGAGATACTGGCCGTCCTCGGCATCCACAAGTGGTGGCCCTTGGCCCCCTGGCGGCCCTGTCACTGTCCGAGCAGCCTCGGCGACCCCCATCTCCTCCGGAGGGGATCGAAATCGTTTCGGGACTTTATCACGAGGAGCGGACGGACGCACCCTTCCCCAGTTATTCGACTTCGCATCAGAATATCGGACACGCCGTCGGCTTGAACAGCGTTCCAAAAGGTTGTTGTAACTGTGCTGAAGCACTGCGTACTGACTCTATTGGAACTTCGGTAGCATAACGACAGCATCCATCCCAGTAGACACCGGCGGTGGTCTTTTTCTGGTACCTAGATTGGGTAGGATTAGCGGCCCGCTCACATTCCTGATTAAGGCGGACCTCAGACTAACGTTGTGGACGGCTACGATTGGATAGCGACGGCCTCTGTCCAGCACACATATCATCCCGAAGGGCCCCGGAAGAGCTGGATGGTCGACGAGGCGCCTCAGCCGGGGCCGTTCCCGTTCGCTTGGTCTGCTCGGCCGCATATTCTGGAGGCACCGTGGCTGGCACCGTATCACAGCCGAGCGCGTCTGCAACGTGGTCGCCGGTTGTCTCGGAAGAGCTTACAGCAGAAAGATTGTTGGCTACCTTGGGGGAACCGGCGGTAGGGACACTGTTGGCGATTACAGTCGCGTCTGAAGCAGAGTAGGTGACTTTTCGTTCCGCCGTCGCGAAAGCGTTGCCATCTTGCTGTTCTAAATCAGGGCTGCTAGCATCCTCGCTCTGATTCCGCTCTTGGCATCGGGCAACACCGTGATCACGGTCACAGCAGAGTTCGTGCAAGTTATCTGGCCGAGTGTCCACAGAGCACGGACTGGCGGCCACCTTGTCTGTCAGCCCATCTGGTACGCTATGTGCTTCCATGTGGCCAGAGGGAGACGGCGTTTCCGTGCTCTCGGTGGCGTCCCCATGTGCGATGCAGACAAAATTCTCATCCTCTTTCTCCTTCAGTGCGCCCCGTTGTCCGTGACATTCGCGATCGACAGTAGGGCCGACAGATCTCGGGGTACATCGGTCAGCAGTGACGGTCTGGTGTCCCCAAATCCCAAGAGCTGGCTCAGCGGGTCGGGAGCCGGCGGTGGTGGGTTTGTCCTGTTCCATGGTCATGGTGATTCTGTTGCTGGGATTTGCCATGACACCTGCGGACCTGGTTAGAACACCGGACGTGTAAAACGAAACAGAGGACTCGAGGACACAGCCGTGTCTGCGGCCAAAAAACATTGGGTCAGAGGAACAACTCGAGGTTCCGCTGGCAATGCTCGGGAAGGTGGGGGCCCACACACCTTGCGGTGCCAAAGGGTTCTCGATCGTAGCGTTTGGCTTCAGAAGCGATACGGCGCTTCCACCGTCGCCAGTCAGGTCAATCGTAGGTACTGTATCAACATGCCCAGGCCTCAAAAACGTCGAGACACGAGGCATCGATGTCACGTTATTCCGACTTCGGGAGGAAGTAACGTCAGCACGGCGGCCGGCCGAACTGGCTAACCCAGACGGAACCTGAAAGGAGACAAACATTCCCGCAGATCACAGACGATGGCAGACCGTCTGGTGGTGATGTGCGCGTTAGAGGGGCAGGAAGTGTAGAAAAAAACGCATCAGCGGGCTCAAGACCTCAGGACGGGCGGCTACTTAAATACGACCCCCATTCGCTCAGGCGCTAGTTACAGCCTCCTCTGAACTCTGCCAGCTTTTACGGAACATCGGCTCTCACGAGTAGCGTTGTTCAAGCCTGTACATATCTTTCCACCTATCAGTATCACGGATACGCTCACCAATGCCACGGATGCGCCCGATACGCATGCCGGAGCTTCGCGTTTGCTGGAAAGGGTCAATGCCGAAATGCCCAACCGACAATCGCCAATGCTCAATTGGCGCCTTCAATCATCAGAGGCAGTAGCTGAGTCCGTCCCGTTCTTCTGACCGTCAGCCGACCCAGCCAGCCTTCGGGAGGCCCCCCCTATAGGAAAGGGCTTCCTTCATCTGCGTGTGATCCGGTCACCTTGGTAAGTCACTGCATGACGCCCGGGTAAAGCGGCATCGCTGGACAGCGTCCGGGAAAACAGGCAGTGCAATTTCCGTACGATTCCCGCCAATGGAATCGCATCAAGGGGCCTGTCTCGATTCTCAGATGGACGTACATCAAGGCGCCACGCAGGGCCGGCAATGCTGGCCATCGGCCTCTCCGCGCCGCAAGACGACGGCGTGAGGCCCCGGCAGGCCGTGTAATACACCCTGCCGGTATCGCCAATGCAGCTATCCTCTGCCAGAGAGCGGCGCATGCACCGGCTGATCAAATGCCGCGCTGAACTTTCGCGAGTTCGGCCGTCATATACTGCCGCTGGCGTTGTAGCAGCCTGCTCCGGTGTCGTCCCATTGGCCGCCAAGCCTGAACACGTCACATCAAGATGCGATCTGCCTGATCTGCGACCGAGCTGCGGCGCCAAGCATCATCGGGAGACTGGCTGAACCGTGAGGCATTTTTGTGATTGGTGCAGGCGTGGGATCTGGAGCCGGCAGAGTCCAGAGAGAGCGCCGGGCGTAAATGCGGTGACGCGGCTGGCGCAGTCAAGGGAGCATGCCTAGGCACAACATGCTTCTGTGATGGTGTGTCCAAACCAGCCGAGAACAGCAAATGCGAAGAGGGGCCGTAACCCTAACCAGCTCTGCAAGAGCTTTGACGAGAAGGGGATTCGCGCATGAATATCAAAGCTCGCAGTTTGCGGGATGACAGGAGTGCCTCTGTCCTTGGAACTGACTGCCAGTGACCCAGCTGCCCACCTCACCGCGCCTGATTTGAGTGACGAAGCTTGGAGCGAGACGACCGATCGGATCCCCTGTGAGCCTGTGGGGAGGGTGGGAGGAGAGGGCCGAGCGATTCGCAGGGCGTGGAGCCCTCATCTGGCATCGTCTGAGCCGGCGGCCGTGCAGATGGGATCGGAGGAGAGGGGG